>PVIC010018439.1:0-31595 GCA_004025085.1 Thryonomys swinderianus
GACCCATCCAGCTGCTCTGTCCCCAGCAGGCAGACAGCCCCGTGTGACTCTTGAGTCCACACTGCCAGCCAGTGCAGGCCTGACCGGCCCGAGATGACTCACTGTGTGACCGAGCCCTGGCTTCCGGCTTCCGCCTGTGCTGGGAGTGCCCGCTGCTTCTAACGCTCCCGTCTCTCCTCCCTCGAGGTGGGCGGCTGGCCCCATCCTGTCTTGACTTGGTCTCCGGCACCTCTGGCCAGGAGCTGGGTTCCCAGGAGCCATGCTGACCGCCTCAGTTTTCCCCTTTTGCTCTCACAGTGGGGAAACTGAGGCTCAGAGACAGGGTTAGGGAGTCCTTGATGGCCGCTCTGGGAGAACACGGGCTGGGTGCCCTCCTCCCAGGCTGCTGCCAGCCTGAATCACTCTGCGGCTCCGTCTCCCCTCCCTGCAGCACCCCCGAGTCCCTTCTCGCCGGATGCCACCAGCCCACTCTTGCCCATGCCTGCCGAGTTCTTCCACCCTGCTGTGTCTGCCAGCCAGAAAGGGCAGGAGAGAGGCGCCGGCGCGGGGACCCTCCCCAAGATCGCCCTGCAGGGCTCCTGGGCCTCCCTTCGCTCCCCCAGCGTCAACTGCACGCTCCTCCGGCAGGTACGGCACCTCCTGGGCTCCAGACCTCACTGCGGGGCCAGCCGAGCCACCGGGTGAAGCCTGGAGGGGGTGGACGGGGGGGCTCCAGCAGGGAGCAGTCGGGAAGGGGAAGTGAGGGGCTGCTCAGCCCGAGGAGCTTGTGGCAGAACCCGCCCCTATTGCGCCTGGGGCCGCAGAGGCTGGAGAGGACTGAGGCGGGAGCCAGGGAATCTGGGCTCTAGCGTGGGGGAGGGGCTCGAGGTGCCGGGAGGCTTTGCTGGGTGACTGGTGCTGGGGGGTTGGGAGGCATCTTGGGTCCCCAGGGTGGGCATGGCGGGGGCCAGGTGACTAGGAACAGGGGCAGAGGATCAGGGCCAGGGACAGGAGCTGGCTGGGACCGAGCTTGGTGGAACGGGCTCCTGTGCAGAGGCCCCGTGGACCCCACCCGCCACGGCAGGTGCCCCTGGGATCTTCATTCGCTCAGAGATGGCTGACTGCAGCCGCACGCCGGGGTGCAAGGGACACAGGGGTGTGTTACAGCAGGCAGGCCAGGGACACGAAGCCCCGCTCCTGGGGCTGACACTGGAGCGTGAGAGAAGCATGACCTGTGTTTAAGGGGAGAAGACCCACAGCTGCCCGAAGGTACAGTCTGCAGGTCGGAGTTGTGTGGGGTGCAGCACAGGAGAGATGGGGAGCCCCCGTGGGCCCGTGGGGCGTGTAGGGGGGAACCAGGGGCAGTGAGGCCCAGGGCTTTTCCTGGAGTGCGCTGGGAGCCTCGGTGATGGCAGGGCCAGGCTCTGGCACGGCCGAGATGGATGACATGCTGTCCCCTGAGGTTGGCGGGACAGGGACCTTGTGGGTCCTTCCCACAGCAGCGGGGTCCATGGATGCTGGCGTGCTCCGGGAGATTTCCTCCGGGACCGGAGGGGCCGGGAGCGCTGGCATCCGTGTCACAGGGATGGAGGGGTTACAGCCCCGTCCCCTCCTACCTCCCGCAGGCCACTGTGAGTGACACGTCGCTGGATGCCAGCCCCAGCAGCTCGGTGGGCAGCCTGCAGACCACACTGGAGGACAGCCTGACCCTGAGCGACAGTCCCCGGCGCGCCCTGGGGCCACCGGCACCTGCCCCAGGGCCCCGGCCTGGCCTGTCTCCTGCCGCCCGCCGGCGCCTCAGCCTGCGGGGCCGCGGCCTGTTCAGCCTGCGCGGGCTCCGTGCTCACCAGCGCAGCCACAGCAGCGGCGGCTCCACCAGCCCGGGCTGCACTCACCACGACTCCATGGACCCCTCGGACGAGGAGGGCCGCGGGGGCCCGGGCGGCGGGGGCGCCGGCAGCGAGCACTCAGAGACCCTCAGCAGCCTCTCGCTCACGTCCCTCTTCTGCCCGCCGCCCGTGCTGCCGCCGCCCGGCCTCATGCCTGCCCGGAGGTTCAGCAGCACCAGCAGTCTGGCCGCTGTCTCCGGCCGTCCCCGAGTTGCCACCAGCGCTGCCACCCAGCCCCGGGGCCTGGCCCGGAGCCCCTCGTGGGCCTCGGACCGCAGCAAGGACCCGCAGGGCCAGGCCCCGCTGTCCTCGGGCTTGGGGCCCTCGGGGCCTGAGCCGCAGCCGCCCCCTGGGGACCTGGAGTCGGGGGATGCCGCCAGCAAGAGAAAGAGATGAGGGGCCGCAGGGGCCGCGCCGGCGCCCACCGCGCGCCCGCCTGCCCCGTTTCACTTTCTTTACCTCAGGAGCCAGGGAGCAGACAGCAATACTTTGCCCACACCTGGGAATGGTGCGGGGACGGCCAGCTGCCAGGCTGCCGAGCGGGCGAGTGGAGGGATCTGGGTCAGCCAGGCTCAGACGTGGCCCCCGCCGTGGCCCAGCATGGCCCTCCCAGTGCATATACATATATATATGCAGATATATATAGAGAGACAGACATATATATTTATTTATTTTTTTTACTGAGAGCTTATGACTTCCAGAAAGTGCTAAAGTTGGGGGTGTGGCCAGGGTTTGCTCGGGGTCTTGTCTGCTGCTTGGGACCCAGGCCCACCCAGGGCAGAGGAACCTGCCTGGGCATCGGCACCGTCGTTTTGGTGTCTCCTGGGCCGGGAGCAGCCTGAGAGGATGATAGGGCCGCGGCCAGCAGACAGGCCCGGCGGAGAGGCGCAGTTCAGATGTGCTTTTTTTCTTTCCCCTGTAAAAAAAGACGCTGCTAAGATCCGCCGCCGCCATCCACGTGCTGGGGTGTCTGTCTTGTCCATCGGACCGTCTTGATGTTGTGCAGTCTTTTGTAGACAACCCTGAGCACCTCTTAGTCACTAGTTAGATTTTTTTTTTTTTTAGAAAAATCAGGGGTGAGTAGCTGTATTTCTTAGGGCAGGGTGGGGTAGTGGGCAGCTCCCAGGTCGGGCAGGGGCTCTGGCACAGCAGGGGCCTGACCCCAGTGAGTGCTCCGGGGTGCCCCTGCTCCTGAGGGTGTGCAGTCACCTTGCCATGAGCAGCTCTGCCTGCGCCGCCTTGGGGTGCAGTGCACAACAGGTCCGACAGGGCCAGCAGGGGTGGGGGCGTCTGTCCAGGCCCCAGACGGGCCGTCTCGCTCGGTCCCCGCACCCTCCAGCCCTGTCCTCCGCTTCCCATGCCCCGTCCCTGGGTCTCCCTCTCGGCCTCACCGCCCTGAGGCGCAGTCAGGTTTCACTGCGGTAGCGCTTCCCAAACAGGTTCCAGACGGGTGTTTTCTATTTGAATACTTAGGATGCATTTATTTCAGTATTTATTAGAGAAAAAAATACAATACATGAAAGCTGTGATTTCACGGGCACATCGCTTAGGTGAAGGCTGAGCTCTAAACAGTACGTGGACTGAGTCAGTTTAAAGAAGGAGGCCGGGAAGGAGCTGGTGGTGGTGGCCGGCAGGCGGGGCAGAAATGCAGCGTGTTTGAGATGCGCGGCACCTTGGCCACCCGGGGCCTTCGCCTTTGCTGAGCTATCCGGGCACTTCCTCTGGGCCCTGCTGAGAGGTCTGGTCCCTGCTCCAAGGCCCAGCGTCACAGAAGCCGGCCTCCAGCAAGGCTCGTGGGGGTGTGTCTGGACGGGCTCTGGGTTCTTCCGGGCGGGCGTCCTAGGGGCCGGGCGCTGTGGGCAAGGTGCGAAGGAGCTGATGTGTACGTCTTTGGTGCTCAGCCCTTCTCAGAGCTGAGGTAGCACGGAAACCGAGTCCGGAGAGGTGAAGCTGGTGTCCTGGGGTCCCGCAGGGCCCTGGTGATAAAGAAGCCAGGGTGCAGAAAAGCCCATGTTCCAAAGTGGGGACGGTAAGAGGCCCCAGCATGGAGTTGACTGACCTGGCAGCCAGGGCTGGACAGGTCCCAGAGGCCCTGGGCTCCATTCTGTGTCATCTTTAATTCACAGGTGGCCCGTGCGCGTGCGGTAGCCTTTCCCTATGTCACTGGGTGCTGGGTGGCTGGGCAGTCCCTTTGCACAGAGCAGGTGGCCCTGGAACAAGCAGGACACTGGGGAGGGTGCCAGTCGTGAGCAAAGGCTCAGGGCAGATGGAGAAGGCGGGTGTGGCTGAGAAGAGACACGGTGGCTGGCAGCCGGCTCCTGGAGGCCCCAAATGGTCATCCCAGACATTTGGCCGTGTTCCTGTGGGTGTTCGGGGACCGGGGACCAGGGAAGCTGGGAGTCACTGGCCAGGGCAAGCCCAAGCCGACAGAAATTGGGCAAACGGCGCCTCTGCCCTTGTTGCCGCTGTGGCCCAGGCCACGCATGTCCATCACAAAAGCACAAACTTACCCTCATCCACGTGGGCCTGGCTGTGCGATGAGGGGAGACCCAGGTGCAGCACCCAAGGTTTTGTTTGCGGGGCTGTGTGGCGCGGAGGCTTGTGGGCACTTGGCATCCGTGGACCCAAGACCACATGGGCTGTGGCCTGTGCTAGCCAGCTGCCCTTCTGTGCCTCGGAGGAGGTCAGAGCTGCAGTGTCCAGCTGTCTGCCCGCCCCACCCAAGCCCTCTGCGTCCAGGGCCCCCCCAGCCCCCTTTGCTGCGCTGTGGAGGGGCTTGGGGTCCTAGAAGCCGCTCTTTAGCCCCGACACACATACTTCTCCTGTCCTTGTGCAATAATCAGTGTTCCTAGCAGAGCAGGGCCCGAGCTGGGGCCGGGAGGAGGCTGAGGCCACCTCGTCCAGGAAGCCCTTGCTGGCCCTGCCCTGCGACTCTAGCACTCCCTGTGGCTGTACAGTTTCTATGGCGTGGTGAACTTCCCTCCTAGCTGCTGACGGCGCTGGTCCCCGCTGGCCCAGATGGTCCAGACACCGAGGATCCAGGCGGCAGCTCAGCCAGTGTTGTTTTGAATAAAATCCCAGGCACCTATCTAGAAATTTCTCCTGGAGTCTCTGTTCTTCTTTCCCCGGGAGGGGGCAAGGTGTCGGGTGGGGCTTTTCCTGGGGGTGGGGTGTGTGTGACATCCTGTCCTTCCTTTCCAGGCTGTGGGGTTCGGGTGTTGGGGACCTAGAGATGACAGGGGCGGCTTGTGGGTGGGGGCTGCAGGGCTGGGTTCCTCGGCCATGTGGCTGAGATGTAGGGGAGAGGACCACACAGGGCGTGAGTCTGCTCACCCAGTATGAAGAGTACACAAAAGAAAAGGAAGAAAGAAAGAAGAAAAGGGAAAAGAAGGAAGAAAAGAAAAGGAAATAATCTAGTGGTTCCAGTTACAAAAAAGAGGCGAGTTGGGTCTCAAGTATAGTTGAATCAAGGGCACCAGCTGACACCAGGATAGTTTTTCTCTCCTCTGCGTTTGCTACCCTCCTCTTCCGGAGGTCACAGGGTCTCCAGGTCTAGCCCTGCCTTTCACCCTCCCCAGATTAACGAGAGCTTCTCTCTGGGGGACCAGGCTCACCCTAGCCTCACTCGGGGTTAACTGGGAACCTGGGACTTGAGGCCAGCAGCCCCCATTCTCAGCCTCCTTCCAGTGGGGCCCAGGCCAGCTGCCCAGGTGTGGGGCCCAGGCTGGGAGTTGTCCAGGGAGCCTCGTGTCTCCGTCACGTCCCCTCACAGCAGACAAGCCGGCTCCCCTTCCTGGAGTCCTACAGGGACCTCAGATCCAGCGTGTCCAAAACCCACCTGTCTGCTCCCCAGCACCTGTGCCCCTCCCTGGACCCTCAGCTTCTTGGCATGGCCCCTGGCTTGCTGCCCCCTTGGTGTTGGCCCGTGGTATCAGGAGCCTCCTTTCTTCTTCCGCTTCCTGCAGCCCCCTGAGTCCTATTGCCCAGGATTGCCATGGCACCTCTCATGATCCTTCCACTGGCAGAGATAATGTCCGGGGCCCCTGCTGGCCTGACCGGGAAGCCCCTCTTCCAGCCCTCCCGCATTCTGTCTCCACCTGCTTTTCCATCTTCTCCCTTCTGCCCTAAGTCACTGTCACAAGGGACTCGCCTTCCTTCTGTGGCCCTGGTGCTGCCTCGGTCTCCTCCTTACTCTCTGCAGGCCCCTGAGGCCAGGTCCCTGCTGGAAGCCAGGCCTCCGAGTCCAGCCCAGGGGACTACCCGGCTACCCCTGCTCCCCCGTGGTGCTCAGTAGCTGGCAGTGCTGTGGCCGCCTCGTCCTGCTGTGCCCAGACGTGGCTGCCATGTGACCCACGCCGGGGCTGTGGGCGGGTGCAGCCCGGGTTGAGTCTCATCCTGTCCCAACTCTGTCCGGGCTCCGGAGATGGGTCCTTGTGGTCCTGGATGCCCTAGCCTGTCCCCAGTGCCCTCGGGGGAGGGGCCCACCATGGAGCCTCACCTGCCCCCTCCCCTTCCCCTGCCCAGCACTCACTCACCGCTTCTGGGCTCGGCTTGAATGCCACTTCCTCCAGGAGGCCTTCAGGTCCCCGGGTCCCCACCTCTCCCTCTTACCTTCCTCCCTCCCCCGTGCCACGTCTGTCCCTGCCCAGGGACAGTGACCATGACCCCTCCCTGCCCGGAGCCCAGCCCAGCCAATCACCGGCGAGTCACTCGTGGGCTCCGGAAGTGGATGGGCCTGTCTCTCGTTCCTCTACCCCAGGAATCTAGTGCAGAGAGCGGAACGGGGGACCCCCGGAAGCTGCACCACATCCAAGGCCAGGCATCTAGTGCCCCACACCCCGGGGGCTGCAGAGGCCTGCTGTGGCTCCCGGCCTCTCACCCGTTAATAATGGGATTAAAAGCGAATAGCAGCCGAGGAGAGAGAGGCCAGCTTGAGAACACAACCACGACCCGATAACATTTTACGAGAGTGAAAAACTTCAGTCATCAGCACTTTTTATTTAGACCTGAATTCATGAATTTAAACTAAATAAACACAGGCATGTTAGGTATTAATATATGGACAATTATGCAAAACCACTATTACGGCTGTAATGAAAATTAGATTCTGGCTTGGTGGTGGCATTCTGGAAGAGAGGCGTCCCCTGGTGTCCAGTGCTGTGACCTCCCATTGCCGTTGCCATGGTAACGGGGCTGCTGTGGGAATCTGTGCATGGAGGCTGGGCCTGTGGAGAGGGGGTGGGGCGACCTGCAGTCACCTGTCTGTCATCTCCAAACCTGAGAGGAGGGGACTCAGGACCAACTGGAGAGGCTGGACTGGGCAGGCTCCGGGGGTTTGTGCCCACCTGTATCCCTGACCTGGGCTCAATGCCCCTTCTAGGCAGGTGGCCCTGTCACCTTTCAGTATCTGTACAATGAGCATCTACTAGGTGCCAGGCCTAAGCTAGGCCCTGGGGTCATATCAGTGATAGGTCTCTGTGTTTGTCAGGGCCACCTTCTCAGAGTAGGAGACAAAATAAACAGACTCCGGAGGCGGGTCTCAGAGCCTGCAAGGGCCACAAAGGGGACAGGACAGGAGAAGTGCTGGGGGTGACGGGAGATCTTCCTGGTGATGCCCAGAGGGAACTCGGCCTCTTCCTGAGGGGGGCCTGGGCCAGCAAGCTGCACTGCCAGACAGGAAACAGGACGCCGGATCACATTTCGAACCCTGATGAGCCACAAGTTGTTTTTTTCTTCTTTCTCTTCTTCTTCCTTCCTTCCTTCCTCTTCCTCTTCCTCTTCTTCTTTCTTCTTCATCTTCGTCTTCTTGTTTTTATGAGACAGGGTCTCGCTTTGTAGTTCAGACTGGCCCTGAGCTCATTATGTAGCCCAGGCAAACCTCGAACTCAGCAATGCTCCTGTCTCTGCCACCCGAGTGCTGGGATGACAGGCTTGAGCCACCAAGTCCGGCATCTGTGGTATGAGGTACTGATTGCCAGTGGGCGTGAGTCACCATGCCTAGTATTGTTGTATGTGGTTACCCGGGATTGAACCAGGGACCTTGCGCTTGCGAGGCAGGCGCTGGAACCACTGAGCCAAATCTCCGGCCCTGCAGAGCAGCATTTTAATCGCTGGCGGGTCCCGTGTGGGACGGCAGGCAGCCTGCGTGTGTGATGGTGGCCGCACCTAGTTTGTGAGCACATGAGGATGTCTGCGCCCGGACAGGCACCAGAGTGGCACGTTCATTGGGGATGGAGCCTCCTGAAGGATGGATCACCAGGTGATTTGTGTTCAGTGCCTCTGAGGGTGGGGAGGAGGGAGGCTGGCTCAGCCTGAGTTCTGCAGGGCAGGCAGGGCAGATGTCCCGTCACAGTCAGGGCAGAGCGCTGTGCTCCAGAAGGCTCACGCATCTGGATTAGTGTTTGACCAAACACCTGGGCTCTATAGCACAGCCAGGTTGATGCTTGATTGGATGCCACAGCTGGATTCAAACCCCAGCTCCAAAGTGTGCCCACGGTGGCCCATTTTAGACAGAATCTGGGGGTGTGACACTTGCCTTATCAGGCTCCTGAGGCAAGCAGAGGCGCTGTGAGCGACAGGTCCCTAGCTGGGGGTCCCCAAGCCAGCCGAGTCACCGCAGACCCTGTCTTGACAGTCGCCAGCTGCGGTCCTCAGCTCCAGAGCAGTCAGGGGACTGATGGTCTCTCGGCATGTTTGCAGAGGGCTGTGGCCCCTCCAGGCAGGGTGTCACTGAGGGCTGCAGAAACAGGGTTTCCCCAGGGCGGTGTCTGCCCTGCAGCTCCTGCCTGGCCTCCCACCGAGTGTGTCCTCCCCCTCCAGCTGGGGCAGCAGCCACTTGGGCCTCTGTCTCCAGGGCTCTAGACTGAGGGCCCTGCTGGGTACAGCCTCTGCTAGGCCCTGGGACCTCAGCCTGAACGCTCCATGTCCTGAGTGACAGCCCGTCTGCAGACCCACTGCAGCGATGCACCATTCGCCCTGGGTCACATGTTTGTGCATCAGGGCCCTTGGTTCTCAGGGCTCCTCAGGAGCGGTCACAGCCAGGCTGTCTGGAAACTCAGTGAGCAGCACAGAACTGGCCCAGAGCCACGAAGTGGGACTTCTCTTCCTATTTGTGGCACCAGCGGCCCCTCAGGCTTTGAGCTCTGAACTCTGTGTCCTTAAGCCCAGTACGATCCTGTGGGTGGCCCTCATCCACAGAATCTGGGGAAGGGAGACCATTTGGCGACACAGTGGACTGTGTGGCAGGGACGGTGTGCAGACTGCTGTGACAGTGACATCCCCGCCCCCATCTTCCTTGCTTCCTGCGTGACGTGTGACATGGTAGGGAGCTCTCTTTTTTTTTTTTTTATTTTGACACAGGGTCTCGCTTTGTAGTTCAGGCTGGCCCTGAGCTCTCTATGTAGCCCAGGCAAGCCTTGAACTCTGTAATCCTCCTGCCTCTGCCTCCCGAGTGCTGGGATTACAGGTGTGAGCCACCACACCCGGCATTGTGGTATGTGGTATTGATTGCTGGTGGGCGTGAGTCACCATGCCCAGCATTGTACGTGGTTACTGGGATTGAACTCAGAACTTTGCACTTGCAAGACAGGCGCCGGAACCACTGAGCTAAATCTCCGGCCCGTGGGAACTCTCTTTTAAGCAGCAATCAGAGGCTGAGGTGCTTCTTTGCTTTGAGGCTCCTAAGGTCACTGAAGAATAGGAAGCCACAGGCCATTGTGGGAAGGTTTCATGGGCCAGGCCGGGAACTATACTCAGCATTTCCACCATGCACCTGTGAACAGCACGCAGGTGCGTGGCCACTCCCCTGCAAGGGATGCTGGGATAGGGTGCAGCTGGGAGCTGGGAAGAAGCGAGTCTGGGAGCGGTGAGACAGTTCTGAGAGCCTGAGGTGAGGAAGGCGTTGGTAAGTAACACTGGCCTGAAGCAGGCACCCCAACCCTGAGTTTTAATTGCGGGTAGGGAGCAGAGGTGCTGTCTTGTCTTGAGCGCGCAAAGGTTGGGAGTACACAGAGGCGTCACATAGGGACCTCAAAGGCCCCCCTGATGTAACAGTGGGCTATGAAAACTCAATCTTCCAGCTGGGGGTGGTGGCACATGCCTGTAATCTCAGCACTCTGGGAGGCTGAGGCAGGAATATCTCAAGTCTGAGCCCAGACTAGGCAATTTAGTGAGTCCCTGTCTCAAAATAAAAAAAATCAAAAAAGGGAAGAGCCCAGGATGTGGCTCAGTGCGTAGGCCCTGGGTTCAACCCCCAGCACCACATGTGTGCAAAATCCTTCCAGCAAAGAAAGGTCCTGAGGACACTCATTGTCTTGGTCTTGATGACGATTAAGAAGACCCCTTCCAGAGAATGTGTCAACCTTGGCTAGCTTTCACCTAGGATCAGGGCTCAAATTTCTAAGTGGAGTGGTTTAAGCATTAACCTCAGGTGCTAAGAGTTGAGCACAGCCCGCTCTGGGCCCTGTGGATCTCACCAAGAACCACCATGCTCACCATCTTTATTATGGTTTAGAGCTCAAATGACTGCCCCTCCCCAGCATGTTCTTAGACCGTGTGGGTGCTGTACCTATCATTGAACAGATCCACGGATGAGTCCGCAGCTAAACGCGCTGTTGGGAGGTGACGCCCTGTTGGAACAGCTGTGCCACTGGGGGTGCCTTAGCCACACTGTCATCATAGAGACACAACACCTGACACCACGGCTTTAAGGAAGAGAAGTTTATTTTGGCTCCTGTTTACGGTCCATGATTGCCTGGCTCCAGGGCCGAAACAGCATGGTGGAAGGGCCTGGGTGGAGGAACGCTGCTCCTACCTGGTATCCAGGAAGCTACGAGAGAAGGGAGGAGCCTGGGAAGGACATCACCCCTTGTGGGCCACACCCCGTGACCCGCCGCTCCGGGCCAGGCCCCGCCTCCCCATGCTCCGTGGTTCAGCTCACCAGGAAGGAACCCAAAGGAGGACAGTGGCTCTGCAGTCCAGCCCCTTCCTAAAGCCCCGACCCCCAGCACGTGAGGCTTTTGGGGGGCCATTCTAGATCTAATATGTAACAGGGGCGCATAACTTTGGGGGAGGGTATCTTTCTCCTGGCTCCTGGTACGGCCGTAGACCAGCGGAATCTATTTCTAACAAGTCCTGGGTGACGCTGCCGCTGCCGGTCTGTACCCGGCTATTCCCAGGTCCCTGTGGTCTTCCAGGCCTGGCAAGGACTGGGTGTTTTATTCACAGCCTCTTCTTTGCCATCTCTTTCTATGCAGCGCAGAGCAGGCGCTGGGTCAGCCGAGTGCCTGGCTTTGTGAATCTAAAGGATCTCTGGGTGGCGGTGGGTGGTCTTCCCCAAGAAATCACACGCATGCGGGCACACGCGACCCCCCTTTTCCCTTTACCAGTTACCACACTCTCTGCTGCTGGGGGAAGGTCAGTGTGGCCTCTCCTCAAGCCTTCTTGAGGGTCCAGTGCGGGCCAGGGCCTCCACCGGACTCTGGCAGCCCCACTGCCCTGTGCTGGATGAGTCGGGCTCCCCTGCGTTTTCCCTAAAGACAGTGTCATGGGCGCGGGAAGCTTCGTGGAGCCCCCTGCAAAGGCCCCAGCTTGCTGGGTCCTCGGTGCAGGTCCTGACAAAGCCTCACTCCGCTCTGCGAAGCGGCCCGCCACCTGGCCGGTGGGTGCGGTGGCAGGTGACCGAGCCGCTGAGCTGCGGGTGTCCCCGTTCCCGGAGAAGGCCCAGCTGACGGGGAGGCCTCGGTGGGCGACAGGACTTGGAGGGGCCCGGGACCGTGCCGGGGGCATGGCTGCCCCTCCAGGAGGGGACTGGGGTCTGGAGGCTGCCCGAGAGGCATGCCAGGGATTCAGGAATTCAGGGGCCAGCAGAGGTGGTGCCCGGGGGGCTGATTAATGAAGGCAAATTAAGAAGACCGATAGCCTGTCCTTTTGCCGAGAAATGAGTCCTGTTGCAAACCTGAAGATCACGAAGGTGGGGGAGGGGGCTGTGCAAGACAGCTCAGGAGAGCAGCGAGGGGTAGCAGGTTCGGAGAGCGGGACGCCAAGAAGCTGGGAGTCTGGGCGGTGCAGGCTGGTCAGGCTGGAGCCCGTGCCAGGGGCAGCTGGGGGGGGGGCCTGCTTTCCTGAATCACAGGATCTGGTAGCCCAGGCGTGCGCAGCCCGCGGAAGAGGTGGAGGCGGATCGAGCCCAAGACCATTTGTCTGCAGCCACAATTGGCTGCGCGACTGGCTCCCTCCTCTCCCGGGCCGCCTCTGCCTGCCGAGGGCCAGGCCAGCCTGTGGCCCCATCTGAGGGGCCGTCTGCAGCCGGAGGAGGTGGAGGGCCGGAGAGTGACAGCTGTCTGCGGAGGAAAGTTGGCCGTGTGGCTTGGGCACCCAGATCTTCTCAGTGACTGTTCCTGAGCCAGTGGGCAGGCTCACCTGGGCCACAGGACCTGGTAGGGCAGGGATCCAGGCCCCAAATAGGCTGTAACAGGTCCCTGCTCTCTGTTGAGGACCCTGCAGCAGGCTGTGACACAGGCTCTGTTTTCTACCCGCCGAGCCCCTGGTAGGAAAGTACTTGAAGACCCGGAAGTGCATGCGGCCACCTCGCCATGTCTGGGAGCAGCTGGTGAGAGGCTTGGACGCGACTCAGAGCTGACGGGGCACAGTCAGGCCCAGAGCCATGTGCTGCCTCTTGGAACCCTTCCAGTGCCACGAGTGGGAAGTCTGAACTTGCCCCAAACAATGACCGGGCTGTGGATGGTGCCCCCTCGCGGGCCCGACCCGTGTGCTGAGTAATCCGCTTCGTGTGCCAAGGCGGGATCCCACCTGCAGGACACAGGCTCTGACTCAGTGCCCAGCCTGGGAGGCTGCTCCATGGCATGGCTGGGCAGTGCCTACTCAGGTGGCAGAAGTGGTCTTCCTGGTGTGGGGAGGGGGGGAGGCAGAAAGTTTTCCTGGGCCGTGTAGTTGCTGACTGGGTTTGAACCAGGTGGCTTGGGCAAGCGTGGGGCTCCCTGGGTTTCCTCCCTAGGGAGAGGGAAGAGGCGGCACAGGTGTGGGCGCACACCCCCTGGAGCCCGCCGGGGGTGGCAGCACCCTGCTGACCTGTAACTTAGGGGGGCCCTGAAGAGATGGCTTCAGTGCCCCAGCCTCTCCCCAACTGTGGAGGCAGGACCCCGCCCTCTTGGACTCGGGTCCAGGAAGTCTGGCCTGTCTCTGGGGGTCTGGCCCTCTGTGTCCTTGCCCTCCGGGGACCAGCTTGTGTTGTTTCCCTGCGTCCTGCTGAGGCCACTGAGCTACAACCAGGGACAGTGTCTCACGTGTGCAAAATGAGCCTCATGCCCTGGCAGAGTGAGCGTGGCCTCCTTGGTCACCCAGGCAACCCTGTCCCTGTGCCCATCCTCCCACCCCCTGAGCACCCCACTTCGCACCCAGCCTTGCTGTGCCCCTGGCACTGTTGTGGCTGGCAGAGAGCCGCACCGTGAATGTCAGCTGCCTATCTGTGGGGTTTTTATTTCCCTGGAACCCAGTGTTCACGGGTAAGAAAGAGCCGTGCCAGGTAAAGGGCGTGTGGCCACGCGGTGCCCCGCCCTGCCCCGGAAGACCCTGTGGGAGTCCCTGGCCTCAGCCGGCTTCTCAGAGCAGCCTTCTGGGGTTAAGGCGTTTGGCTGCAGAGTCAGTGAGCTCACCTGGGCCTCGCACGGATTCGGATTCTGGGAAGATTCGGGGAGAGTAATGAAAAGCCCGGGAGGGGAAGGCAGCCCAGCACGCCCAAACCCGACTTCTCATTAGTTTGAAAGATGGACTAGGAGCCTGGTCTTGAATGAAGAAAATGGATTGAGTCCTGATTAAGCAGCCGGGACTCAGAGACCCGCTGCAGCTCCCGTCCTGACCTTCACAGAGGTCCTCAAGGACACAGCCTCAGCGTCCTAGAGGATGTGCCTAGCGGGCAGGTTTACCTGTGGTGCTGCTACCTGCCCTGCTGGGGGGGGGGGAGTGGGCTGGGAGCCGGCGGGGGCGGGTCTGCCCCTGCGGCTGCAGCTGCGGGGCAGCTCAGGGACTGTTTCTGGGCGTCTCTGGCTGGTAATCATCATCCTGCCTGTAGCGCGGCCCGGGGGTGCTCGGCGTGGCAGCCCCTTGTCCCTCAACCCTTGCTGCACCCTGCTTTTCCACGTGGCGGGAGAGGCCCACTGCCCAGCTGAGCCGCTGACCAACTGCGCCTGGGATGTCTGCCTCCCCAGGGCCCTGGGCCTCACGCTGGGGTGGGCGGATCTCTGCAGGCCCCCCTCTCCCACGCAGACCTCCCCTGCAGATTTAATTGGCGGAATCGAGCGTCTGCACGTGGGTCCTGCAGAGCCGCGGTGTTAGACAAGGTCAGAGTGTGTGATCCCGCTCTGAGGCGGGCGGCCACTGCTCAGCCCCGCGTCTCCTTCCTGTGGAAAGATCTTGAAGCACCTAATAAACAAGACAAAAGCCGCTCAGATCCTTCAAGGACGCAGCTTCCACGGTGACACCTGCGACATAAAAGTGATCAGGCCATTTATCCTCTGTCTTTGGAAGATAAAAGCAAATTCTTAGGGCCGAGGCTGTAATATGTTAATGGCGTTTTTGTTACCCGGAGCTGACAGGCGGCTCCCTGCCTTCCTGAAGCCGCCTCCGGGGACGGCCTGGAGCGATCATTAGGGGCGGTTCTACAAGCTCTTAAATTAGTGACCAGGTTTCATACCTTCGGGGCCTCCCTCTCCCTGGGGCCTGAGGCTAGTGGCTCTCCTGTTCACCTGCCTCCTCTCAGCCTTCTTGCCCTTGGCTTTCACTACAGCCCCAGTGCCACCTGCAGGTCTGGCACGGGCAGCTCTGGCCTCCGCACCTGTACTCAGGCCCTGAGCCAGCAGGAGCTGAGCGTCCACACTGAGGACTGAGCCTCATAAATGTCTGCGGGCAAAAACACCGTCTGTCCGTGGTGCCTCCCCGGTCCTCGAGGTCGGCGCGCCACGGGATCTCTGGTGGGGGCACGGAACCCGACGCCTCCTGTCTCCCGCCAGCGCCTTCAGAACACCTCCCTCTGCTAGCATGTCCTGTGCCCACACTTCTGGGTTTCCCTCAAGGCTGGGCTAGACCCAGTGCCCCAGGTGTCCGCCGCTGTCCCTGGCCTGGGGGTTTACGCACCCTCGCCCTCTCGGCCAGTGAGCCTTGCCAGACAGCATCTGCTAGTCTTAAAAAACACACAGGTGGTGTTTCCTGCTCCAGGAAGCCCTCCCTGAATGGCACCCCCAACACACACACACACACACACACACACACGCACACGCGGATGCCTGGTGTAATGCCTGTTATGCTGTTATGGACCCTCTGTGTCCCTGGTATCAGGTTTCTCCAGAATGCCAGCTCTCAGCACCGGCTGATCCTGTCCATCCCGGGGCCCCCATTGCTGGCTGGAAACTGACTCTACCCGGTGAAGGCCCCTGGGCAGTGAGGCTGGAGACCACCATGGCTGCCGGGCCAGCACCAGCCCTGCCTAGCAGGTAGCTGAGGTGGGGAGCTCTCAGGCCGCTGGGCTCCCGGCTCCTGGGGCTACTCTCTCCCTGCCCGGAACCAGCTGCCTTGCCCGGACTCCATCAGGGAACCACACTGGGCAAAGCGGCCGGAGGCCAAGCGGCTCAGCAGACGCTTCCTCCACCCGCCACTGCGCACAGCTGTCTCGGTACATCTCGTCCAGAGACGGGGCCAGTGCAGCGCGCTGTCCTGCCCCCAGCTCACCCACGGGGCACTCACATCGTCTGGGTTTCATCTGACGTTCTCAGTACGAGGCGGAGAGGAGACCCCGTGGTCCCAGGTGTGGGTCCATCTGGAACCCTCCCAGGTGAGCCCTGATTCTAGGGGTCCTGAGGAGATGACAGGATCCAGATGGCCCTTGTCAGGATGAAGACGAGGGTCACCTGGGCCCTGAAGTTGTCCCTGTCTGTCATGATGACAGGACGGGCAAGGACCGAGGCGGGCTGTAAAATGTCACACTGGAAGGAAACTTTTCCACTTTGTAACTGATGGAAGCCTCAGCCACCGTGTGCTGCTTGGAGAGATCTGGCGCTCCTGTCCCCGCTCTGGGGCAGCCTCCGAAGCCCAGGACCCGCGCTCCTGCGGAGCCAGGCTGGTCCCCACAGTGTCCACCTCATTCCCCATGGCTTCAAGGCCCAGCTGGGGACCCAGTGCCACGGCCCCGGGGGCTCCACACAGCCCAAGGCCTGCCGGGCTTGGCCATCTGGGGCTACGTTGTGCCATGCAGCCCGGTCCCTGCATTTGCCAGTAGGAAGGCCGGGGGTCTCCCGTGCGGGTCAGTTCTCTCAGGGCTCTGCGTCGGGATCACGGCGGCGGCCTGCTGTCCCCTTCCTTGTCTCAAGTGGCCTTAGGTGGTCTCTGGGCTCCGCCTCTGCCTCTGTCAAGTCCAGCACTGCCTGCCGGGTGGACGTCTCAGGGTCTACTCAGGACGGGAATCTGTGGAGCCGGGTCCTGTTGGCGATGGACGAGGGGTGGTCTCCGGGCAGAGGGCGGATGCCCGCGGGGCTGGCTCTCGTTGCTGCTGCACATTGCTGTGGGAGCGGAGAGAGCGGCGGGGCCGGCGGGGGATCCCCGTGGATTTCACAGGAGAGGAGAATCCAGTCAGGGCTGAAGCTTCTGGAGGCCGAGCGAGGCCTTGCACCAAGCCCAGAGATCATGGATGAAGGCGTGATGGATGACTGTTCGCGCAGAGCGGGCTTGGTGTGAGGGCTGCTGGAACTCTCGATTGGAGCCAGGTGGGGGAGACAGACGCGCCGGAGGCTGCAGGGAGAGCCGGTAGGTAGGTGGCCTCTACGGAGGCCTTCCCTCTGCCGGGATGGGGTCCATGAACCGCTTAGACAAATGCAGAGACATTTTACTACAGTGCGGGTACATCCCGAATTTCCCTGCGGGGGGACCCTGAAACCTGATAAGCAGGGAGCTTTCCCAGCGTGGGGTTCTGGGGCGCCGTTAGGGAGAGAACAAAGTCTGTGCACAGTCTGTTAGGGAGACGTTGCAGGAGCGCTGTGCAGGGAGAAGGCTCGTGGAGTCCTGTGTGGAGAAGGAGGAAAGTGGGGTCAGGCCGAGGGGCTTGATATGCAGGAGGTGAGCTGGAGCAGACGGCAGGGCTGTTGAGAGGAAAGAGTTGGGGGGAGAGAGGAAAACCTGACATCGCAAACCTTTGTTCTTTGATCCTTTTCATTTCTGTCTCAGTTTCAAAAGCAGGTAGGTCTGAAAAAGGAGAGATAGCAGCCACAACAAACAGAGCTCACCTAGCCGCTTTCTGGCTGGAAGGAGCAGGCTGCTTACTAATGAAGTGCTGAATCTTAGAGCAACGTCCCCAGGAGAGGCAGGGTGACCTTGTGTGGAGGGGCCCAGGCCGATGCTGAGGGGGGAGCGTTGATCCTACCGACGGTGGGCCGGAGGTGGCCAGCAGGTGGGCAGGAGCATTGGAAACGCTTGGGGCAGGGCTGGCGGGGGGCGGAGCGGGAGGCAGCCCCGGGGTGCGAAGGGGTGGTCTCGCCAGGCCCCGGAGCACAGGTCAGAGTACTGCGGTGGGAATCACTGCACGGGTGTGGGGGAGGGGAACAGACCACGCGGGGATGGTGCCCGGGACGTCACATACCATGTCCAGTGATGCTTCCGAGGGTCGCTGGCCATGACCACTGTAGCACCTCGCCTTCTAGGCATGGAAAGTAGAGGAAGGGGAGCGGCACTCCGTGTAGCTGCAGTCTGCGCCGTTCTGCCCAGAGCCCGGGGCTCCCCCTCGGTAGAAGCTCCCCTTTCCCGGGTGGCTTTCTGGCACACCGGTGACCTTCTGCCACCAGCCGAGGCCTTGTTGGTTTCATGCCGTATCCTAACGGCCCAGGAGCTGCCGTGTCTGCGCTGTTCGCCGCACCTGATTCCGTCCTTGCCCCTCAACGGGGGAGTCGTCACGCCCAGCAGACAGCACCAGGCTTGTCCCTGTCCACTGCCCACTGGCCCTTGCGGCAAGTGGGCACGGACCTGGTGCTACTCGATTCTCCGTAAATGAATGAAATGACCACTTTGGGTAGAAGCAGGGACAGCCAGTCTCCCGTGAGCGGGGCGGTCGTCCGGGGCAGGATGGGTCCTCGGAAAGCCAGGATTCGAGAGTCAGGCTTCAAACCCGCTTCGCATCTCCCAAGGCGGGGCCGGGCCAGCCAGATCTTCCTGCTTCTTTTCAAAGCCCCCGGGTGCTCATGGGGGGGCTCTGTGGGCAGTGAGGAGCCAGCCCCCAGACCCCCCCACCCCGCACATCTGTTCCCAGGAAGCGCTTCCGGCAAACCTTGCCTCTCTGCCCCAAGCGTGGACTCGGTGTCCCCTCGAATGCCCCTCTGCCCTCCTTGGTTTAATCTCCTCTCCACTGGGGCTGCCTATCAGCTCTGGACTCTTTCCTGGGGGCCTCTCCTGGGCCCCCTGTGGCCATAAAGTTTCAACTCCCACGTGTGTCACCCTCCAGAGTCTTACTGATGGTGGCATCTGCATGCTTCGCAGAAAGCTGCTGGCCCTCGCCAGCCGGCCTTTCCATCGTGCTCGTGGATGCACAGCCTGCCCCTGTGGCTGAGGGGCTGCCACCTCCCTGGATGGGAAGCCTGTCCCCTCCCAGGGGACCAGCTCCATCAGTCACGTCTGTGGGACTTTGTAGGGCTGTACCATATCGGGGCCAGCAGAGCAGCCCGGAACCCGTCCCGGAGTCTGCCCCTCAGAGGGAAGGTCTCTATCCTGGTGTCCCCAGTGCCCACGCGAGGCTGGCAGGTAGCAGAAGCACTCAGGCAATGTCTCGGTTTATTAGAACCCAACACATCGTCCCACGGCGGCTCTGACCCTACATGGTGGACCTGGGGAGCTGACCTGGTGGCTTGCAGTGTTGGGAAACTGGCCTGGGGACCTTCCTTTCTGTCCCCAGAATGCTGCTGGAGCCGGGCTAGGCGGCCGCCCCGAGCGCACGGAGGCCGCGGAGGCGTGGGCGGAGGCGGACGGAGCGGAGAGCGGCGTGGGGCCGGGCGTGCTCAGCCAGACGCAGCGCTTGGGGAGGGTGCCGGGGGCACCCCCAGGACAGCGGGACCCCTTCCAAGAGGAGGAGCCCGCGGAGGAGACGCGCGCCTCCAGAACTCGTGTGAAACAGGGTGTGGAGAGACATTTTCTAAACTGGAAAACAGTGCGTAACTACTGAGAATCCCTGAAGATTTTCACCTCTGAAAACATGCTGACCGTCCACACCACGGAATATTACTCAGATTAAATGGGAGGGAAGCGGGACACACTGCACCGCGATGAGCCCTGCGAGCCGAGGACAGCGGAGTCCGAGAGACAGGGACGGGTCACCGGGAGGCAGAGGGCCGGTGTTCAGTGGGCGCTGTTTCCATGGGGGCCGGAGGGAACGTTCTAGAAAAGGCAGTGGTGACGATGGTGCCATACCGTGAAGGTCCTTAACGACACCCAAGTGTACATTAAGGGTCGAGGTGGTCAGTTTTACGCTATATTTTCCCCGTACACACAAAATGTGACCGACATACTGGGAAAACGGCGGGAGGGGGTGAGAGAATTTAGGAGCGGAGGCTGCCAGACGGGTTTTATAGCCTCAGGAGCAGCGTCCTCGCCGGAGGAAAACTGATGCTGCCTATAACATTTGGAAAGGTCAAAACCACCGCAGGTTCAGCCCGCCACCTAAATGCATGATAATAGGAAATTTAAAAATTAATTACCAGGTCTGTCCCGTGACACCTGGCACAGTGGCGGCGCAGAGCCGGGAGGAGTGGCCCCGCTCTCAAAGGTGCCGCCGTCCTCCGAAGCCCCTTCATTGTCTCCTGCCGTTCCCAGGAGCCAGCTAAGCTCTGCTTTATTCTATTGACCTGGACAACAATATGTTTTGAAATGAAAAATGTCCCGGCTGGACACAGAGGAGACGCTTGCAGATTCTAAGCGCACTCCGGGATAAAGGTGCTACTCAGCTCAGGGTGGGAAAAAGCAATTCATCGTGGGAGCTTGGGGACCCCGAGCCACCTTCGGACTCCCCGAGCTGTACGGAAACCTTTGGAAACAGAACCAGTAGAGCTGACAGAGTGACAGAGCCAAGACCCTGTGTGTCACCTGATTGAAGAGCTCCCAGCCGCCCTGAGGGCCGGGACCCGGTTTATACGCAGATGTACCCCTGAAGCTTAGAGGCTCATGGGTAGGGCTTGAGGAGCTGACTGGGTCATGGGGGCGGGGTACTAATCACTGATGTGTCTATAGCTACATGCGTTGGGAGGTGGAGCCTGATGGGGTCAGGGGGCGTGGCCTGGGTCCTCTCCCTCCCCTGCCTCCCTTTACCCTCTGTTTCTCCACTGTGCCCTGCTGCCCCACCTTGGGGCCAGCTGACTAGTCTGTGAGGCACAGGGAACCTCTCCCCTCCTGTTGGGTGTTTCGTCACAGCAACAACAAAAGCGACTAAGACCCTCTGTTCTCCCAGTAGCTTGTCAAAGTCATCGTCTGTACTGGGTTAACCCTAAATAGATTCAGGCCTCGCTTTGCCTAGTGGTTATGTTCTTCCCAATTCAATACAGCGTGTTGGTGGTAAAGTGGTTCGCACGGCCGCCTTCCAATTCAGTATGGCGCCTGCCTCTCGTCCAGGGAGCCAAAGTTTTGATTCCATGCCAAGTCTCTAAGAGGTCTTGGGGGCTCCTGAGTCTTTATTTATCTGTTTTGACGACGGAAAGGAATTTCGGTGTCAGTGCAGAAGGCTGGGTTTTGGTGCAGGGCAAACACGGGCATGCTTGGTCATCGCTGGTTAACGAGGGACTCTGTTCTCAGGCCGACCCAGTGGTCATGAGACTTAGTGAGGAGACTTCATCTGCGTGTTTTAAGTGGTTCAGAGTGGGGAGTCCTGCTTTGCCTGTGCCCAGGAGCGGAGACCAGGTCTACTTGGTAGCAGTACTCATGTTTGGGTGGCGCTGTTCCAGCGGGCTGTCAGGACGGGGAGGGAATTGTGTCGGATGAGCTTTGAAAGATATATCAAGCCCTCTGCAGATGTAAATTACATGTGCAAAACACGAATGTATTATTATTACAGTTGCTACCGATATTAATAATCCCCCCTGTCTTTCTCACCACCCCAAGAATCAGCTGTGACTTTGACCCAAAGTCTTCTCTCCCCACCAAAACAGAGGACACAGAGCAGACCTTCCCTCTGTGGCCATGCTCTCCTGTGACTTCTGTCGTACGGACTGTCATTTGAATTTTTTCCTCTTTCTGCCGAAGTCTCTTTCATTATCCGATCCCAAAGCCACAGAAGCAGCAGAAAGTTAATAGAGTTGGGGCTGATAGCAAAACGTTATGACGCACTGAGACAGATGGAAGGTGCTGGGCCTATAAGCCCTGACGTGCATGCAGTGGGTTTGAACCATTCCCTGGGGCCCTGCGGGGGTTCCTGGAGAAGAGTTTAGGGCCAAAGCCCGTTTAGTTGGCTCTGTCTTGCTGTCCCTGGGGCTGCCCCAAAGTTCTGTCAGAGCTGGATACCAGCCTCATCGGGCTAAAAGCAAAGCTCAGTGGGAGAGTTTCCTGGCACTGAAAGATCCGGAGTGTCTGAGACTGAGGTTTCTGCTGCTGACCTGTCTGCTCTCGCTTCCCTCAGCTTCCTTTTCCCTTCTGCTTTCTGATGACTGCTGCTAATCTTTCTCATCATTCTCCTCACCTCTCTGTTTCACGCATGCGTGCGCGCGCATATACACACACACACACACACACACACACACAGCTGCTTTCCCTCTGCACAGCTACTTTCCCTCTGCACAGCTACTCATGGGAGCTGAGGTGTCTAAGAGTCTTCTGCCAGCCTGTGGTGAGACTGGGCTTTGCTTCCACCCTCCGTGTCCTGGCTCTCACTGGCAGCCCTGGCTCGGCACCCGCACCCCCACTCCGGGCGCTCCTGGTCCCCACAGTTCTCTGCCCAGGTGCTGTTGTGATAGCCCCGACTGCGCCCAGCATGGGAGGCCCCACACTGCCATCTCCCTCTTCAAGGCATCAGGTACCAATGTTCTCAATGCAGGCAGAGAACGCCAGAGAGTGGTGGCCTTCGGGGAACGGATGAGGAGTGTAGGGATGGGGTGCTGGGGCTTTGGCTGAAGAGCCCAGGAGCGGCAAAGGTGAGCTGGACTCTCCTTTGTCATTACCTCTGAGTGTCACTACCCAGGACTGGGCTCTCGCCTGTCTATTCAGAGACTGGCCTACGGGGTCGATGACTCCTAGCTTGGTTAGCCATGCCTGCTTCTGGCTCCTTCCACCATGAGCTGGGAGCTCAGGGAACCCTACTTTCTTCCTAAGTCCTTGTTTGCCTGGATTCTTGGGTTCACTGTCCATTTTAGGGCCTGAACTCCTGTGAGGAGATCAGGGGTCCCTTAGTGGCGCCTGGGTGCCCTTCCCTCCGGGACCGCCAGAGAGCGCCATCTTGGGTCAGTATGGACTCGCCCTAGGCAGTGCCCAGGACCCCTACCTCTGGTCACTGGTGGGAGGAGCTGTGTCTCTCTCACCTGGGGTTCAAGACACTTTCTAATTAGTCCCACGAGGCACTGCTCCTGCCTGACCCAAACCCGCGGCCCACTCAGCTTCTGTGAAGACATCAGATGTTAAAGCGGTACCGACTGAGGAGAGGCCCTTGCACCGAGAGGGAGGCTGACTGGACCCTCACCCGCCATGCTGAGGAGGAGCCCCATGGCGGCAGGCTCTGGCCTGGGCTGCTTCCCTTCTGGGTGGTGCTTCCCTTCCCCTCCCCGTCTGCGAGGGTGGCCCTGTGGACACCCTGTCAGCTTCTGTGTGCGTCTCCGTCCCTCTTCTGTATTTCTGGGGCCGCTCTGCAGCCCTCCAGCTCAGGCGCAGGCTCTGTGTTTCAACCCCTCCCTGCAGAACGGAAGCATCACAAGCCCCTGCAGCGGGCACTGGGTGCTGTCCCCGCAGAGGCCGGGACGCTGGAGACCTTCCGGGTCTGCAGACTCGGGTAACTAAGCAACCATAGTGGGGGAGAGACGCTCACAGAGGGCAGCTCCCGCAGGTGTCACCAGGGCGGGGCTCCCGGGCAGAGCAGTGCCCACCATGGCACAACCGTCCTCTGCCGGGCACTGGGGCGCAGGCTCCCAGGAACAAGGCAATTGATTTCTGTATCATAGACACAGAAGCCCGACGTAGGACCGGGAGAGACCGTGTGAGAACCAATTCCAGACATGGTGCTTGGCCCATGCCCTTTTCAAAGGCCAGCTGGCCAGGTACCTTCGTGAGGCTTTGAAAATCCAGGCCTTGAAAAAATGCTTTCCCTTGTCAGTTATTTGCACTGCAACCTCAGTCCACCTGGCGCAGACATGCTATAGACACTGCGATAATGGGGTCGGGTCAACCTACAGTCCCAGGACTGTGCAGGACACGCGGGGAGGGAAGAAGGGAACTAATGTTTACTGAGCATCTGCTCTGTGCAAGGCATTTGTATGCTGCACTTCAGAGTCACAGAGGGGTGGAGCTGGGCCGAACCAGCCCTATCCGGTTCCAAAAGTGTGCGTGTCCCCCGGGCCTCCTCCCAAGCCCAGCCTGACTCTGCCCAGGGCAGTGGAGGCGGAGGGGTGGGCGCCTGGTTCCGCCGGGTCCCTCAGGCTCCGGTCTGGACAAAGCTGGTGAGGGCAGGCGAGGCCCGCTCCTGTTGGAATGGGCATCCACGCGGGAGTCGGGGAGGAACTGCTGGTGGGAAAAGGGGAATAACCACAGTTTTGTGTTCTGAGCTTCTAGGTACCTGTGGTCAGCCTCTGTTCAGGATATAAATCTGTGTCTTGTTCTAATTGTTCTATTGTATTATTTATATCAGTCCTTTACTGTGCTAACTTATAAATGAAGCTTTACCATCAACATGTGCTTATAAGAGGCTGGGGATTTAGCTCGGTGGCATTGTGCCTGCCTGGCAAGTGCAAGGTCCAAAGTTCGATTCCTGGTACAAAAAAAAAAGTGCTTATAGGAATAGAGAGTATATGTATATATACTGTTCAGTGCTATCCGTGGTTTGGGGGCATTCACTGGGGACCTGGCATCATGTATCCATACATCCATGTCATATCCCTACGTATTCGCTGGTGCCCTAGCTGCCTCAGGGAGTGACTTCTGTTGGGACTAGAGTCTTTAGAAAGGTAGGGAAGTTAAGTCATTTAGTCAGTAAGACATGTTCATTTATGCAGTGGGAAACGTTGGAGACTGGACTGGGACCAGGCAGCGGTGCCTGGGAATATAGGCGATGGCCAGCGCCCCCTACAGGCAGGGAGAGGCAGGAACATATTCTCGCCTGGGAGGAGCCCACCCTGTCCACGGCTGGAACTCAAGACTCCTGGAACTTTGAGACAGTCCGTTTCTGGCATTCGGAATTACCCAGCAAATTGTCCTTTGTTACTGCAGCTCTGGGAATCTAACACAGCGACCTTGGTGGTGGCCTCAGTCTCCCTCCCGTGGAGCAATTCATCTTCACCCCCTTTGGAAAGGCTGCTTCCTCAGCAGGAGCAAAGGCCGCAGCTGATAGCTCTCTGCTTTAGCTACACCAGGGTCCCCCTGGGAGGCCCCTGCCTCTATCCCACAGGAGCTTTGGGAAGACGCTGTTCTCACATCCGCGCTGCTGTGCGGCCCAAGGGACAGATTAACACGCTCTATAGAGGAGAGAGACTTCGGCTCCATCCAGAGGGCTGTGCTCCGGCCGGCTGTCAGGACGGAGGGAGAAACCACAAAGATGCGTTCTCACTCCCAGCGCTATCCCAACCTCGGTGTTATTTAAAATGTCTTTACGATTTGAAATTTTAATTAATTTACTCTATTAATATTCAGGCGTCTGTATTTATCCTTCCAGGTGGTAATGGTTTGGGGCTCAGAAGCTGGGGAACACAGCTATGTTCTAATGTTAAACAGCGGAACAGTACCTGCAAACGGGGGCGATCTGTCATTGAAATTCCCCCTCTTAATGAACGCCATTTAGGTGTCTAGACAAAATCGGTGCTGGCCCCCTCCTCCTCCCGCCCCTCTTGAGACTGTGAGGTGCTCTGGTTTTGTGTAATACTGTTCTCCAGCGATTAATGAGCCGCATGAAAACACTAATTTCCATATATTAGAGATGATGAAACATGTTAATGCTTTAAACAAAGCTAATGGACAAGATTAAGACTATAGAAGACAGTTTTCAGGGCCGGGTCTCTGTGCTGAGTTTTGGCGGCTGACTGGAGTCCAGATGCTTTCTGGAGGATGTAACTAATGCTTCTTGGTTTGGACTGAGGGCTGCCCTCCCTCAAAAAGCCTCGTAGGGTGAAATGCGACCCCTTACTGCCATGATAGAGGAGGGGCTACTGTGGGAGGGGCACCAGTGTGCCTCTCATCGCTGTAACACTGTTGACACTATCACTGTGAGGTGATTAGCCTCTACAGGGAGCAGATTTACTTCGGATTTCAATTCTAGAGGTTCCAGCTAAGATGGAGTGGTCTCAGTCGCTTTGGCCTCTGGCAAGGACAGCATCTCACGGTGGGGAGCGGACCTTGTGAGCCCAGGAGCAGGAGACAGAAGGAGAGGAGGAGGCCCAGGCCCCACAGTCCCTTTGCGGGAATGCAGCCAATGACCTAAGGAGTCCCACTAAAGACCTCCCTCAAACGGCCCGGACCTTCCCATATTCTAACCTTGTTTACACACCAGCAGGAGACAGCCAGGCCAGGGAAATAGATCCCCATGACGGGATTAATGGCCTTGTAGAAGAGACCGTCCCCACCTTGTAGGGTGGGAAAGTGGGACCCTTTCCCTCACCACCGCAAGTGTCACAGAGGACATTCCTATCACAACAGAAAAACACAAGAGATTTATCGAATCAAGATCTTATTGAGCCTTCTAGACACGGAAACCCCCAAACCCAGGGAAGTCGATCTATGTTCATGCTCAGGTTTGATGAATGGACAGACAGCCATGTGGAAAGGGGATTGGACAGCAAAGATCTGGTCCAGTAGTAATGGCTGTGGTGGCTCAGCAAGGCCTGTGCGTTCAGATTCTTGCTGGCTTCTGGGTGGGTCCCTTTCTGCCCAGGTACAGGACAGGCCCTTCAGAGATGAGTCTTAGGATGGACTGTCAGACAAGGCAAGTCCGAGCTTCTTGGTCTGGCCAGATCTTCTGAAGGGATCAAGGCAAGTTACAGTAAGGGGTCGAGTCTCTACGACCTGCCTGGAAAAGAGAAATTCTGTTTTTTTTGTTCTCTTGGTACAGAGGATCAAACCCAGGTCTTCTTCAGGCAAGCGCTCTGTCATGTCTTCGGTTATTTTTACTTTTTATTTGGAGACAGGGCCTTATTAGTTTGCCCAGGCTGGATTCGGATCTCCTGCCCCAGTCCCCTGAGTAGCTAGGATTACAGGCCCTTGGCCTGTCTAGGAATTCTGGTTTCTATGAATTGCTTCGGTAGAAGCAGGCAGGAAGTGGGACGACAGGTGAAGATCGGAGGTGCAGTTTGCCTCTACGGCCAACTTGGTGTTTGGTGTCTCCTCTTCCCAGCTCTCCAAAGAGCTCTGACTACGGGGAGATGCGTTCGAGCGCTTTGCCAACTGTAAAGTGCTCCACAAATGTTGGGAAGCCAGGCCCCGGGGTACCGAACAGATTGAGCAGTGGGAACCTTCTGAGATAAATAACCCTGGAAGCACAGCTAACTTGTCTGTTGCGTGTTTCCTCCCCTAGCTTCCTAAAATACTTCCAAAAGGGAAATCTACAGGCCTCGAGATGAGGCGTGACGCCAACCCCTGCCTCAGCGGCAGGCAAAAGGGCCTTTGGATCCCGTGTTCCTACACTGCGCATCATGACTGTTCCTAAGGGGCCCAGGGCCTGTGGCGGCGGCGAACGGGGCCTCCCCGAACAGAGAGCAGGGCCAAGGTGAGCCGCGCTCCGCAGGGTTTCCCAGCGGCCAAGTAAGTGGGGCCTTCCACGGCAGCCCAAACTGCCCAGCTGAGCCCAGCGGAAAGGCCTCCCAGCCTCTGCCATGTCCAGTCCCTGGGGGCACACAGGAAGGTGTGGAAGGGCACCTCCGCTGCAAGGGCCGTGCCCCCCTGAACGTGCGAACACAAGATCTTTCCTGGCAGCCTGTGGTGCCAAAGACAGGTAAGGGCCCCTGCTCAGGGCACAGGGCCCAACCTCGGCCCCTGGCTGCCATCCACATCACCCTCCCAACCCTGAGCCCTCTGTCAGCCTCAGGGCAGCTTCTTGGTGATGCCCCCTCCTTTTGTGTGTTACCGGGGATCGAACTCAGGACTTGGTGCTTGACAGGCAGCCACAGTGCCACGGAATTAAGTCCCTGGCCCACTGGTGATGTCCCTTTAGCTCCCTCCTCCAAAGGCTTCCAAGCTGCCGCCGAGGCTGTCTGTGGCAGCTCGGGCCTCGGGAAGCAGATGGAAGAATCACCGGTGCTGCCGAGATCTGTCAGTCAGTCTGTCCTTGGCCTCTTGCTGTGCGGGGAGACCTGTTCCTTTTTCTCTTCTGCTAGGTCGCTGTATCCTCGGACTTTGTGCTTTTGGGGCTGTGTGAATCTTGTGTGGTACTGTTTCTAGCTCAGTTCAGTCCGCTCTCCGGTTTGCGGTTGGAGACTTGGGGTGGAAATGGAACCATTCCTTTGGGGATCGTGACCCCCACGGGAGACTCATACAAATCAGCCCCTAGCAGACACTGCTATGTGCTCCCACCTTCAAGTATGAATTTCATTATTGTTTATGGAGCCGAATTCAAAGCACCCCCCCCCCCCCGTCTGCTGGCTATTTCTGGGTTGCTCTCTGTGGTTTTCAAGAGCATATCCCATACTCCGGAGGCCCAGACCCGAGGTAGCGAATGAAAATTCTCCACTGCCAGGGCAAATCTGTGCAAACAGTCCCCAGCTAAAAGCAAACTGTGAGTGTGGCTACATGACATTTCTGAGGTTTAATGAGGTGGTAAAGAGAGAAATTGGGACAGCCTCGCTCCACGCTAGCTCTTAAAATCTTCTATCCTGGCCCCAGACTCTGCTAATTTGGGTGTTGACACGAAAGGGGCAGAGGAGGGCTGTGTAAGGAGGGAAATAGCACTTCAGAAATGGGGGCCCAGCAAGGAAGACCCCAGGACCTGGTATCAGAGCCTTGGGTGGCAGCTGTCTTCCAGAAAGCAGGAGGTGACCAGAAGGTCCAGCCACATTATTCCCCGGCCACAGGCCTGTTCCCCACTTGCCTGCTGCAGCCCAGGGCCAATCAGAGGCGAGAGGACTCTGCAAGATTAGAAAGGGCTGGGAACATTGCTGGTTTTCCTTAAATTTCACCTGCTATTATTTCCTTGAGACAGGGCCTCGCTTTGTAGTTCAGGCTGGCCCTGAGCTCACTATGTAGCCCAGGTAAGCCTCGAACTCAGCAGTCCTCCCGTCTCTGCCTCCCGAGTGCTGGGATGACAGGCGCGAGCCACCACGCCCAGCACTGTAGTGTGTGGTGCTGATTGCTGGTGGGTGTGAGTCACCATGCCTGGTATTGTATGTGGCTACTAGGGATCGAACCAGGGACCTTGTGCTTGCTAGGTAGGTGCTGGAACCACAGAGCTAAATCCCCAGCCCTCGACTGCTATTATTATTAAACCAGAAAGCTAGAGCTCAGCTTGACTCATTTGGATCAGCGCCCTTTTTAACGAATCACAGAAGTCCTAGAACTCGCATGTTCCTCGCAAGCCTTACTCACTTCTCAATGTGTCTTCTCCTCCTCCATCTTACCTCTTGCCCTGGGCAGCTGTCACACGGGCCAAGCTCTCGGACTGGGCGGGAGCAGAGCAGGGAGTCAAGGGCCCCG
Organism: Thryonomys swinderianus; assembly: GCA_004025085.1. Classification (NCBI taxonomy): domain Eukaryota; kingdom Metazoa; phylum Chordata; class Mammalia; order Rodentia; family Thryonomyidae; genus Thryonomys; species Thryonomys swinderianus. The sequence goes on from PVIC010018439.1 coordinate 28,710, forward strand.
GGCCCCGGTGATGGCGGGTGTGGGCCGGAGCTGGTGCTGGGGCTGCAGTGCCGCAGTCAGAACGCCAGGCCGGGAGGCAGACGCTCAGCTCTCGATTTGTTGTGGGATTCGAAATAGAAAATGTGTACCCAAGTGCTCTGGTGCGTGAATTGCTCTATGTAGGCAAGTTATTATTTTTTGACATTCAGATAATAACACAATGATCTTGTTAGTCTTGGCAACAACACGTGCTTTAGGATTTGACAGCTATTGGGTACATTAGGAGAGGAACAGAATGACTCATCTGCCCAGCGGAGCAGGCATGTGACCCTGAAGCGGACAGCCGGTTTCTCCACGTCTCAAACACAGTGGTTCAATCCCTGTTAGCCCACATAGGAGCCCTGGGGCTGTCTGCAGGGCAGAGCTGTGCCACTTAGCAGCTGGATGATCTTAAGCAAACAGTTGATCCTCTGTGCCTCGATCTCCTTGACTACCCCCCAAAGGACTATGGTAAGGATGGGGGAGGTAGCCCACCTCTGGGGCCACGCGTGGCCCTGAGTGTGCCCTCAGGAGTCTCTCTCCTGCTGTCAATTCTTTTTTTTTTTTGCTTTGTGAGACAGGGTCTCGCTTTATAATTCAGGCTGGTCCTGAGCTCACTATGGTGCCCAGGCAAGCCGCCGCGAACTCAGCAATCCTCCTGCCTCTGCCTCCCGAGTGCTGGGATGACAGTCGTGAACCACCACATCCGGCATTGTGGTATGCGGTGTTGATTGTTGGTGGGTGTGTCTCCAAGTCCAGCATCATATGTGGTTACCGGGGATCGAACTCAGGACCTTGCGCTTGCGAGGCAGGTGCCGGAACCACTGAGCTAACCCTCCGGCCCCCATTGTCAATTCTTAGTGACACTCACCAGTCCCTTCGGAGCCTGGATTCTACGTGAAGCCTTCCCTAGGCTCCTTTCCCTTAAGCCGGTCATGTGCCGTCCTGTGCCCTTTCCTCCCCCTGCTCCGCATAGCTGGCCTCCTCCATGGGTGCATCAGCTATGAGCGGGGCTTGGCACTGACTGGGTCTGACCCTGGAAGGCACAACCTGGAGATCCTGACAGCAAACTCCTTACCTCCCTCAAATTTTTGCCCGAAAGTTACCAAAACGGAGGCCCTTGCCAGTCTCCCAGCAATCCTGCCTGCTCCCAGCGCTGAGATCCTGGAAGCCCGGGCCATTCTGACAGTACAATGCGATTTGCTTACTGACCGCGGAGTGTGGAATGTCCCTGTCTTCCTGAGAGAAGGCAAAGACCATGAGGGCAGGCTTTTCTCATTCACAGGTGTGTCTTAAAACACCCTAGGACTGCGCAGTACAGGGCAGCCACTTACAACATATTAACTGCACAAGCATTCATTTTTAATAGCTGTGCATGCATCCTCTGAAATCCGGAGCCCCCAGACACTCTCCCCTGCGGCTGTGCGGCGATGTGCAAGCTGTGGTAGGCATGATACGCCGGGGACCTCTGTGTTCTCTGGTGCTGCCAGTACCTCTACCCACCGTGCCCTTCCCGCTCATCTTTGTGACTCTACATCTTTATTTTAAAGGTGCTGGATTTCCCCAGGTATGATGGCTTAGCCGACTAGTTCTGTTCAATCACTACTCAATTAGAATTCTAAGTCCCAAATAGGCCACATGGAGACCCATCCAGCTGGACTCAGATTCAGCCTAATCTTTATGAACGATGACCATTCATTAAGCTTAGAAGCACAGGAGGCTTTTTATAAAAAATATTGACTGACGAATTGCTAATTCAGGTGGGTGGTTGACTTAATCAGTAAGAGTGAATACTAAATACTTACCAGACAGGCAAGCTGAGCTTTCTATTTGCTGATCACCACTTTAACTACCTTTGTGATGTGCTAAGAGTTCGTCAGGTGAGCAAAGGGGCCATTCCATACAAAAACGTTAAGAAAATAGAATTTATTAGATTTTTGACTATGTGGTTGGTTCGAGAACTTGACGTGGATTCAACAGAATATTAGAGCCAAATATGCATAGGCATAATCTAATAATTTAGCCTTGCTAAGTACATTCTGTCACATACAGCAGTTCTCCATTATTTTGGGTGTCTGTGGCCGAGGGACCACGGGGTCTCTTCCTCCATGCTACAGGGTTGCAGGCTGTAGGAAATAAGTAGTATATGGTCCGGGGACAAGTTCTCAACTGTAGCATAACTGAACATGCAGAATGTGACATTTTATACTGGAATTTTACTGTTGGAATAAGCTGCAAATGCCTGAAGCCATATTTCTGCAATAATTACCATATCTTTGAGAACTTTCTGCGCTATCAGTGAGAAAACAGAATTCAAAATTACCAAACAAAATCGTCTTGAAAACCTAGCTGTTTTTTTGAATTTACCCTTGTTGGACCCCACCTGCCGATACAAAGGTGGTGCATAGATTGTGCCGTACCGGAAACGTGCTCAGCCTTCTTGGGTGTTTGGCAGGAGGCGTCTCTGAATCCCACATCTCTAAACCCTTTTATCACATCTCAGAATCCACTCTATTAAAAAGGAAATGAAACCGGAAGAGCAGAGCCCAGGATGGCGAACAGATTCCCGAGCTGTTCCGACGTTGCCCTTCTCTTCCAGAGGAGGACACAAAGGGAGGTGTCCTTGCCCGCTGGGGCAAACCGCTGGAAAGCAGATGAGTCACCAATTTCTCCAAAAACCCTCCTACGAATCTATTTTTATTAATCTGCAACGGGGTTCGGAAACCCTCTCTTTCTTAGACTCAATCCATTTACTTTTCACTTTCTTCTTCTTTCAAGATCCTGTGTGGCCTTCGTTCCCTTCCAGGCAGCATCCCCGGCCCTCTCCGAGCTGGAAATGGCTCTTTTCTAGACCTGTGCACTGTCCTG
>PVIC010018440.1:0-31581 GCA_004025085.1 Thryonomys swinderianus
AAAAAAAAAAAAAAAAAAAAAAAAAAAAAAAAAAAAAAAAAAAAATCTAAGATTTAGTCAGTGGTTCCGGCATTTACCTAGCAAGTACAAGGTCCCTGGTTTGATCCCTGGTAACCACATACAATAATACTGGGCATGGAGACTCACGCCCACCAGCAATCAGTCCACATACCACAGTGCCAGGTATGGTGGCTCACACTTCTAATCCCAGCACTTGGGAGGCAGAAGCAGGAGGATTGATGAGTTTGAGGCTTGCCTGAGCTACACAATGAGCTCAGGGCCAGCCTGAACCACAAAGTGAGACCCTGTCTCAAAAACAAAACAAAACAAAGAAAACCCCCCAAATCTCATCTGCCTTAGGCAGTTTCAAAGTGTTTTTCAGATGGAGGTAGTGAGGGTGGGGTTTAAGAGGCTGGGCTCTGGAGTCTGGCTACCCAAAGTCACCCAGTTTAACCATGGGACACATGTACTGGACAAAATGCCCCTCCATTTCCTCATGGTAATAAGAGCCCTAACAGAGTTACCTCACAAGGATAAGGAGGTGAATATAAATAAATTGGTGTATCTAAAGCCTTCTCTGAAGTGCTTGCCATGTAGAAAATATGTTCTCCAAAAAGCTATCAACATTAAAGCTTCGTTCTAAAAAACAAAACAAACAAACAAACAGAAAAACACAAAAACACGTGGTTCTAGCCATCTGCTTTTGTGTATCTGAGTCCACGTTTGATGCATCAATGTTTCTTTGTGTCTATCTCTTATGCCTGGCTTCTTCTAGTTAAAGATGAAAATACTTATTTATTTAAAATTAATGGGCCATTATGTTAAAATGAAATAAAATAATTAAAATATGGAGAAAAATATTCACTAAGAACATACAGATAAGAACAACCTTCCTCTCTTCTGTCCCCTCATTCACATGGTCAGAAACAGAGCCAATTTCATTCTTTCATTATCAGAGAATGACTTTTAGAGAAAAAATGCTGGGGACCTTTGAGAAGGAAAGAATTCTCCAGACAGCCTTCAGACTGGAGTTGTAGCATCAGATTTTCCCTGAGTCTCCAATCTATTCAAATGCCTTATACATTCTATACTTGCCAATTCACACAATCTCATGAACCAATTTCTTAAAACAAACTTCCTTGGTTTCTTTCTTTCTTTCTTTCTTTCTTTCTTTCTTTCTTTCTTTCTTTCTTTCTTTCTTTCTTTCCTTTCTTTCTTTCTTTCTTTCTTTCTTTCTTTCTTTCTTTCATACTTTCTTTCGTTCCTTTCATTTGTTCTTTCTTTTTATCTATGTATCTACCTGTATCCATATACTCACACACATACACATACAGAGCAGAAGGGAAAGGAAGAGTTATTCTAGATGGAAAAATAGCATAAACAAAAGTACAGGAGAAAAAATATCACAAAGCACCACAGAAGTGGGTACTATAAAGATTCTTAGAGGGACTACGAGTTAGACAAATTAGATAAAGATAAAAGTTTAAAGTAACATCAGGCTTATTACCATGGCTTCTTGTAGGGAGATGAGACAATAAATCAGAAACATCAGTCCATCCTAATGAGTTCTAATTTTACACATCAGAAATTTCCAATCTTTCTAGTGTCTTACGTGTTTCTTCTGAAGCCAGTTAGCTATTTTAAGGGAGTCAGTAACTTTTCTCGATCATTTTTTCAAATGCACACAAACCAAATCAGTAAATATTACTAGAGAACTGCTACGTGGATGATATTGTACTAATCTTAGTTTGGAACAATGAAGAAAAGTAAAATAAATCCCTGCCTTCGAACTGACCACATTCCAGAAAAGAAAAAAAAAACGGGTGGTGAATTTGGGTACTTTATTATTGATGATTATTTATCTACTGCCAGATCAAGTTTTCCTTTTCACTGTGTTTAACTTTCATGACCAGCACTGAACAATCACTGAATGCCAGACACAGACGATGAATGGAAGGACTGAGTCAGAGAGAGATAGATGGTTTGATAGATAGATGTGTGCAAGGACAAATTGATGAATGATTGGATGAATAGATAAGTGTGAAGAAGTAACTCTAAAGGACTAAATTTTATGAGATGAAATATCTTTGAGTGACAGGAATAACCAGTCAATACTGTATTTCCTATATTCTTATCCTTTGAAGTAGGTATTATCACCCTTACTTTTCAAGTAGAGATACCTCTGCTGAATCAGGTAGCACACCTAGTTATCACTTTAGAGAGCTGCAATCTACTTACAGTGGTGTTGCAATATTAAGGATGTGCAAGATTTTGCAGAATTTGTTGAGGTGAAATGACCCCTGTTGACAGGAATCAAATTGAAGGAATTGGGTGTTAAGGGAGGAGTTACATTATAGAAGAGTCTTCTAAATAAAAGATAATACTTGAAATATGCCTTGAAGAAGTAGCGGGCTTGTTCATGAGAGAAGATAAGGAAAGGGAATTACAGACACAGGGAATAGCCTGTGCACAGGATTTGAGTGTGAAAATGTGTGTCATGTACATAAAATAGCAAAGGTGGGAATTAAACTTGCCCCGGAGAGACAGGAGGGGAAAGAAGTTAAAACTATGTGGTGCAGGGTCATTAATGACCTGTTAGGACCTACATGAGGAGACCGAGAAGACAGAGAAAGGTTTAGAAAACAGGATGGAGGGAGAAGTGAGATTGACTGGATCTCTGCAAGACAGTGCTGAGGTCAAAGGTAGCATGAAATGAAGCAAGAGGAAACCAGAGACAAGGACCTCGAATCACTGAGAGGTATTTAATCAAACTGAATTGTTTTATTTCAGCAGTTTCCTTTCTTCGTGTCTATATGTCTGGAAGACAGAAAATGATTTTCCCACTCAGTTATATTGAGGAGTGGGTGGGAATGATAAAATCAATATTTTAAACTGACCAAAATCGTTCAGCATAAGCTTAGCAAGACTTTTTGATTTGTGGGTGGTTCATCTTAGCCCTCATTGATTTGGCATTTTATTGACTTCTTGGCAAAGCATGACTTCATATCTCTGAGAAAAATAGTCCTCACAACTTTCACATGAAATTGGAGAATTTTTTAGCTATCAAATGATTCTTAGTAACTTGAGTTTCAGTATTTTTATGCAGAGGAATCAAAAACATTTAAATCAAATTTCCTTTTGAGGAGATATCAACTTCAAAATGATGGGGGAAAGTGAATTGGCATAATATGTTAAGGGGTTTGGTGAACTGAAATAGTTGGAGGAGAAAATAGGTATATTTAAAGGTTCATAGTAGAAGCAAAAGTAGAGCTCCCCTAAATCTCAACCCAAATGGCTTTTCTTGCATTCCAGCACCATTTGAATCCCAGACACAACTGAAATGATTTTTGTCCAGTTGAAACTGACTTTTCTCCCTTATTTTCCACTTTGGTGAGGATCAGTGACAAAACAAATCTGCATTTTGTGGGATTCCTTTTGTGACAGGCGGCCTTCCACATGACCCCCAGGGGTCTCCCTCTCCTGGTATTCCCACCCTTGTGTAGCTCCCAAGTGCACTGCACCATGGTTAGTCTGTGTGGCCAGTCACTTCAGAAATGAGGCCATAAAAGATGATGGCTTCCATCTGGGGAGCTTGCTTGCCTTTTCTCACTACTTACCCTTGGAGAAGCAAGCTCCTGTACTGTAAACATGCCTGTGGAGAGCTCTCTGTGGCAAAGAATCCAACAGCCAACCCAGAAAAAATGACAGACTGAAACAAACCATGGAGTGAATGAAACTGTGTATGTGAACCACAGGAAGTAGGTGTTATTGCTCCAACTGAGTCTTTGGACAACTGTAGTCTCAGCCAACAGCTTCACTGCAACCTCAGAGACACCCTTAGCCAAAACCACTGAGCTAAGGCACTCAGAAAATGAGCTTATGAATCTGTTTCTGTAAGATGCAGAATTTTGAGGTCATTTGTTATACAGCAATATGTAGCTGTTATACCTGCAGTTACTGAGATATTTATTTCCATTATTAGCACAGTCTGATTTTCATTAAAGCAATTCTCTTTCAGATTTAGTCTTTTACTTTGTTGAAGTTTAACAGAATGTGGGAATGCCTACCAGTAAGTCAGTTTTTAAATTAACAACATCACCACACACGCACGCGCGTGCACACACACACACACACACTTTATCCAGATCTTGGATATTGATCTATTAAATCCTACACATCTATAGATTTGCTTGTTATATAGCAAAGTTCTATATAGTAAATTACCATAATAATAGGTCTTATAGATCTTACATGATCATTTAATGCTGGCTTATATAAAATATGACTAGTAATATTGATATTATCATGGTGACTTGGTTATTACTTTTTTTATTTTACCCAGGAATGATAATGATAATTCCTAGGAGACTTTTCTGAACACAGTTTCTTATTTTAAAAATTCTATTTTCAGGTGAGTCAAATTTGTGCTTTTTATCTGCCTTCACAACCACAATATAAAGTCCTTGGAACAGGACCTTATATTGTTTTTCATTTGATATTACTGTGGGGAGTTGTGTGTGTTAAAGATGTCAAACCCACGCCTATAAAGCTATTGAATGAATGGGGGCTTACACAGGTACCTCTCCTAGAACACTTGAGATCAATGTCTAAAGGTTAGATATGTGGCAGCTGCTCTGACAGCTCTTAGTAAAAGCTAGTGACCTGGGACATGTTTCCAGAAGTCCCTGATCACTGTGAGCTGCCCTGAGAGTCAGCTCCAGGGCTGACAGGCGAGGACAAGAGAAAACAGAGAAGGTTGTTTCAAGCTAAAGAAAGTGAAGCTCTAATTATCTCAAAATAAGTCGTCAAACAGAACGGATAGTGATTATCCTCAAATAAGAGGCCTTCTCTCCAGGCCTCTAATTTGTGAGGCCCATAACATAATCTGGTTTCTTAGGGTACTTGAAAAGATGCTTTGTTCACCTAAGGGTGACATAACCCCAAGGGAAGGGCACAAAGGAATGAGCTAAAGCCATTACAAATCAAAGGAGTAAAGAAGAGCAGGAAAACTGGATGGAGCCTCTGGAATTAACCACAGGCACCATTCTCCCTGGAGCCCTGGGGTCCTAAGAGCCAGCTGTCACCAGCATGGGGCTGGCAGTCTCCTGTTTCCTGAGACCCACTGAGGGCTGCCTTGCTTGCTCAGCCAGATGTCCTTGTGACACACCTAACCTGGTACTGGTGACCCCAGGCCAGCTGACACTGTGCTGGAAACAGACCAACAAACTGGCTGGGAAAAGTAACTTGACCATTCCGGCGGGCATTTCTTGAAAGTACAGGGAATCTAGGCTATAGACTTAGAACTGGGCTCTTGTAGTTCTACCTCTGCAGGTCTGTATCTTAGGAAAGTAAATAAGTGATCTCCGTAACACAGTTCCTTAAATTTTAAGACAAGAGAACAAGGGAATTAACCTTGCCATGGAGTTCTTAAGACATGAGAACTTGCTGCACATAAACCTGTGATGAGAAGTGCCCAGTGGGTACTGAGTTGAGTTATTCTGCAGCCAGTCCTGTCCAGATCCCTGCTCGATACTCCCCTGACTCTTTAAGTGACCCTTGCAGAAAAGATATGAAAGGAAAGGAGCCCCAAGTTCTTCTGCAGAAGTATGTTTATGGGATTTGGGAACACTTTGGACCCACTCACTAAAGAGTTTCACCATGTAGAGGTGAAACTACCCAAAATTTGGATGAATGAATCCAAGGATACAAAACTTACAGGGCAGAGACAGAGGAATTGAATGAAGAAGTCAGGCAGATACACTGTGAATCCCAGCTAAGTCACCTTGGGAAAGATAATACATATTTCTGAACTTCAATTTTCTTATTTGGAGAGAAGGGATGATGGCAGTTTTCTCTTGATGTAATAAGAACTGAATAAAGTAACAGTTGTGAAAAGACCAACACAATCTGAAACAGAGTTTGTAGTGAATAAGCACGAAATTCTTACCAAAAACATAAGTATGAACCTACATCCAAGTCAAGGCTGATTTAACACGAAGTAAAAGTTTTTAGATTGTCTAATTAATAAGAACACTAGATTTTACTTACTTTTTTCCTGATGATCTAGTATATAGCAAAAAAAAAAACTGAGGAAATATTTTCCCAGTCAACCATTGGCTCTCCCAGCCATTTGGACCTGTCCATCTCTTCCCTTGGTCTTAGTTTCCCTGTCTTGTAGCAGGGAGGTGATTTCTAAAAGAGCTGTTCTGAGCGACTTTCATCCAGAAACTTGAGTCATCTATAGGTGGATGGAGGACACATAGTCAGGGTGTATCTGTTATAAAATTCAACACAGGAGTCTCCATTCTCAGCCCTGAACACTAAACAGAGAGCAATTTGTGTTCTTTTGAAACTCAGATCTTACTGCTGATAACTGGATTCTAAATGGAGCCTTCTAGACCCAAATTCTTTCTGAGTGCTGTAGGGGACAGAGAAGTGATACATCTGAGCAGGCATGTGAGGATCTGTTAGAATTTTGCAAAATGCAAATCACACCTTCAGTGTCTAAGCTCCCAAGTCAAGTTACAACAGTGTTGACTCTCCCCAGCTGTAGCCGGGACATGTGAAGGCTGTGCCAACTGCCGTCAGACTAGACACTCGGCAGCAGAGGGTCTTTCCCAAAGACAGCCAGTGATGACCTTTCTCTGCTGCTTTTAGGCAGGCACATGCATAAACACACGCATGCACACATGCACACATGCATGCCCAAGTGCTGCCATGAATCCAGAGTACTCATGGGTTCCCTGGCCCTGACACCCTTAAGTCTTCTAGGAAGCCCAACGCTCTGGCTTAATGAATGGTCCACTGTGCTCTTACTGAAGACTAAGCACTGAGTACTAGGCTAGAAAGAGCTGGGGAGTCAGCCTTCCTTCTGACATTCTAGGAGAAGTATGGTGCAAATGTAGATGAGGAGTATTAGGAGCAGATGTAGTTTCTCTCTCAGCTTCTAAGGAAAGCCTTTCCCACAATCTTTCTTCCTTCAGTCCATTCCCCTTTCAACACCCAGAGAAAGGTCTGTAATTCACTCCCCAGATGCAAACTCTACAGAGACCTTACACAACTTAAGTACAAATTCTTTAGCCTGCCTTGTAAGGCATTTTAACTAACCCCTCCTTACCCCTACCTGGGCTCCTCTGCCTCCTCTCTTGCCCACTCCCAGCCCCTTTGAGCTTTCCAGCCTCTTATTCATATCAACTGTCTTCCTATCCCACCACTCATCACATGGTACTATGGTTATTTATTCATCACATGCCTTCTCCACCAGACAAGTGGCAACTTTTCACTCAGCACCCGGTGAAGTGCCAAGTTCATGGTAGGTGCTCAGTAAATATTCATGTATGAAACGTGATTCTGGGCAGACTGCTTAACCTTGCTTAGTGTCCCAGACTCTTCCGGTATAAAACCAGGACTTTCCTGAGGATAGGACAAGCAGACAGGGTAAGACCACACCCACCCCAGACTTGTGGTGGGTACTCAGCACATCTTGGTATCGCCTCCCTTTTCCTTTGACCCCTTCCTTTTCTCCCATTGGAAGACTCAGACTCTTGTATGTGACATGATAACACCAATGACCTAAAACCAAGCTGGAAGTTGTGTGGTTGTGACATAAGAGGCTTAGGAAAGACTTTTTCTGGAGTTGGTGGCCTGTGGGAGTGATAACCATTACTGATACCACTTGGGTTACTACCTTCATTTTCATTTTTATTGTGGAAGAAAATATACCCAAAATAACTTAACATTTTAACCACTTTTAGGAATAAATGTCAATGGTACCAAGTCAGATATACTCAACTACTACACAACCATCACCGTTAATCATCTTTAGAATTTTCCTCTTCTTCAGTTAAAACTCTGTGCCCAGGGCCGGAGGGTTAGCTCAGTGGTTCTGGTGCCTGCCTCACAAGTGCAAGGTCCTGAGTTTCATCCTCGGTAACTACATACAATGCTGGGCATGGAGACTCATGCCCACCAGCCATCAATACCACATACCACAGTGCCGGGCGTGGTGGCTCACACCTGTCATCCCAGCACTCAGGAGGCAGAGACAGGAGGATTGCTGAGTTCGAAGCTTGCCTAGGCCACATAGTGAGCTCAGAGCCAGCCTGAACTACAAAGCGAGACCCCCATCTCAAAAAAACAAACAAACAAACAAACAAAAAAAACTCTGTGCCCATTAAACAACGGCTCCCCATTTTCTGCTCCTCATAATCACAGTTGTACTTTCTGTCTGTAAATTTTGATTATTGTAGGTAACTAATGTAACTAAAGTCATACGACATCTGTCTTTTGTGTTTTTAACTTCATTTGTCTTTTGTCTTATTTCATTTGACATGATGTCTTCAAGGTTCACTCATATTGCAGCATGCATGAAAGCATCCTTCCCTTTTAAAGCTAAATAATATAACATTGCACGTAGATACTTTATTTAGTCCATCCATTCAGACACTGACAGACACTTGGGCTGCTCACACCCGCGAGCTCATGTGAGTAATGCTGCCATGAGCATGAATGTTTAAATATGTCTTCGATTCTCTGCTTTCAATTCTTTGGGGTACATACCCAGAAGTGAAATTACTGAATCATTGGTGAGTCCCTGTTTAATTTCTTTTCCACAAGGATTGAACCATTTTACATTCCTATGGGCAGTGCATAAGGGTTTCAGTTTCTCCACGTTTATGCCAATACTTGTTATTTTCTGTTTGGGGATTTAAAAAAAAAATAGCTACCCTAATGGCATTTCTCAAATTGTAAAGCATTTGATTAGGACTCAAAACCACACTGTCTGTGTTCCCCCAGCAAGATTTCACTTAGCATGCAGGGACTGCTCTCTCATTTGGAAGTAAACCAAGTTCCCTCTGCTGACATTCCAGATGACAAAAAGAGAATAAGCAAGTCTGTAAAAACAAGGAACCTCATGCAGATGGTTGTTGTGTGAAATAATAAAGCCCATGGAGGGGGAGCTGCAGCAATTGTGGAGAGTGAGAGGAGAAGGTAGCTTCCAGATTAATGTGTAACAAAGGCCTGATTCTATGACAAGTGGACTTTTTAACTTCATTCAGAATCGAGGAACAGAGGCTAAGAGAAGTTTCGTGACTTGGCGAGATGTGACATCCTCACTCGGAATCCAGCTTCAGCTGCGCCTGTGGGAAACTCAAGGAGCTTACAATCTGCACACTTATCTAGATGAGTGTTACTCTTCATCAAAAGTTTTAAAAATTGTAGTGAGCTCAACTTCAGACATGTCACCTTTCAAAGATACTGCAGTGTAAATCTGGGACTCCTGGTTCTGGTGGAAAGAAAGAGTCAAATCCAAGTAATCTGGAACTGTGTATGTCTCAGCGGATGGCTTCCTGGGAGGTGTCACACTCCAGCAGCAAGAAGCTTGCATATTCCATTGAATTTTCTGCTGGGCAGGGTCCAGGGCCCAGCTCCATACTATTTTACTCTACTGTGTAGCTGTGAAGCCCAGCAGCAAAGGAAGGACTCTCCTTACAGGCCACAGGACACTGTAGATGGCCCGGAGGCTTTTCTCTCGCCAAACGCACTGGCAGACACATTCCTGCGCCATTCTCATCACACAGACCCAGGGAGGACAGAGTTTCCTGAAGAGATGAATCACTGTAAGTGCTGCGAGGTTACAAATGGGGTCAGGGCAGTCACTCAGAAGTTGCAATAAAGCTTGGAATCTGAAATAAAGGCCTCCTCATGCTCAGGAAATCAAATGGCTGCCTGCAAAGGTGTCTATAGACAAACTCTCTGCGGGTCACCAGCTTGTGCAGCCAGTGACCAAATGGAGCCCTCTTTGCAGAGCACTTGATTTATCCGGGGGTCCCCAAGGTTTACGCCACCCTGAAAGACATAAACGGCGACACAGGCAGATGTTCAGATAAGATCTTGTGGTTAGGGCTGACCCAGCGGTAGGGACAAAATATGCAGGAGAATTTCTTTATCATGGAATCAAAGTATCAGATTCCATACTCATTCATTTATTCACTCATTTATTTTAAATTTTGGTAGTAAAGTGGGAAATAGTGAGTGGGGAATATTGCCCAAGATGTGACCCCATCCTCAGGATGCTCACACCTTTCAGATGAGAAGACTGACTTGTTCACTGGGCCCGTAACCCTGGGACAAGTGTTGTGGTAAAAGGAAGCATTTGGCCCTGAAAACTGAAGAGAGGTGTGGGTTTATACAGGGGCTCTCATGAAGGTGTCCTGACAGAGGTGAGATGCAGAGTAAGTTTGAGGAAAATACCATGTGCAAAGGCACTGTAACACAAGATCTAGCACACTGAGTATGAATGGCAGAAGAAAAGCGAAGAGAACATGAGTGCAGAGGTAGAAAACTATAATGCTTGGCTATATTCTATGAGACATGGTCACATTTTGAGTTTGGAAATGAACTGTTTTGTGTTTTAAAATGATCAGACTGAAGGGTTGAGAGAAAGATAGAGCTCAGGTGCAGAGAGGGAGATGAAGCTGGTCCAGAAGGGTAGGGCTCTGAATGATGGGGACAGAGGTGGAGCAAAAAAAAAAATGATGGAACATAAATAAAATGGTATTAATGGGCCTGCCTTAGTAAGGAGAGGAATGTAATGGAGAAGAGAGAGAGGAGTGGTCAGGCTACCACTGGAACCAGAAAGAGAAGCAGTCTGGAGAAGGAAGAGGATGGACCACGTGTAGACATCTGAATAAAAGCAAGGCCATACTATGCCTCAAAGAGAGTACGTCTCCTGTGAAATTCACACGGCATTTACTCCTCATTGGGTGGTATCAAAAGGGTAGAAACTGTATTTTACCATAGTGTTGGGATTTGTTCTTTGTTTTGTTTTATTTTATGTATGTATATATATGTTTTTTTGCATTATTCAGTAAACTTTATTGGTAAATTATATACACAGCTCACAATCACACAAAACATTGGGGTATGTATATTTTTTTGGCAGTACTGGGGATCAAACCCATGACCTTGCCCTTGCAAGGTGAACAGGCAATGGCGCCACTGAGCTAAACACCCAGGCAGGGGTGCCACTGAGCTAAACTCCCTGCTATAATGTTTAGTAGTGGGCTGTTGGATTTATCATCAGTGGACTAATGATTAAGATTAGGTGAAGTTTTCTGAAAGAAAAAATTTGATGGTTAAAAACAAACAACAAAAAAACACGTAAAACATATATATATAGTGAGGGCAAGGGGATGGGAAGAATGAGAATCAAGATATATTTTGTACTGGTATAAATTTTCAATGATGACTGTGACCATAATGTATACCTAAAATGTAGCAATAAACTCAGTAAAGGGGTGAAAAGATTAGAAGAAGTCGGTATAGTAGAGATTTCTGATGACTTTAGAAGAGTGAATCCTGATGGCTTTGTAAGAAAAGACAGACCAGAATAGACATACAGGTGCCCCCTATCTCACCATGTAATCTCCTCCTGGCATGTCATCTTGGCTGCTGCCATCCACATAATGTCTTTACCAACACCGAACTGATGCCAGTGCCATGCCCTTGAACCTCCAACACTGTGCGTTAAATAACCCACTGGTCCTTATAAAGTCATATAGCCACAGGTATTTCAATGGAGAATGGCAAATGGGTTTATTACCAAGAGTAGGATGACATCGCATGTCACAGATCTGAGCCAGTGACACTCTGTGACCATAAGCTATGATACATGTGGTAAGTCTGGTACATACATGTGCTTGAGATGACCACATTGTTATTACTTTGCAGTGGATGAATAATCACAAAACAAGAACTATGAAGTTGCGATCTGATTTGTTTATTGTGTTTCTTTCTTGGTGCTCTAGAACATACTCGTGGTCTAGACAGAAGAGAATGATCCTAGCAATACACTCTTCTGATTTTCATCTGCACAAGGAGGGTATAGGGATTGGAACTACTTATTTACACATCTGGCTCTGCCACTGCATTTTTTTGCCAAGCAAGATGTGTTCCTATTCACCGCCATATTCTGAGCACAAACCATAGTGTCTGTCTGTGATGGCCACACCACAAACACCTGCTGAATGTATGAGGGAATGAGGGTGGGGCTGTCTATTAGGAAGGTGTGGTAACTCCACTCCAGACCTCCCGAAAAATTATATTGAGATTTAGGCATATGGGAGTGGTCAGCATGCAGTGTAAAATCACATCTGCTCAGGATTCTTCCTACAGAATCCAGGTCTTATTTCTCTTGAGATCAGCCTGCCCTAGCACCCTTTCTTCACTCTGTAAGTGTGAGCTGTGCCTTTCCCTAGTCTGCTAGCATTGGATATGACCTAAAGGCAAAATGCAGTCCAAATTCTTTTAGCACAGCTAGTGCATTTTTATATCACTTACTTATCCCCAGAGAGGCAACATCAGGCAGTAAAAAGGACATTTACTGAAGAACTGAGCAGATTTGGCCTGCAATCTGGCTCCACCCCCACCAGCTAAGTTGTTGGGTAAGTGTGTAGTAGGACTTCTTCATCCACAAGGGATACTTTACGAAGCAAGCACTTGAAAGGTAACTCACCGTTATGTCCACTGTGTTCATTCCCAGATGCCCTGAAGCTTTGCTCCAGCAGACCAGAGGCAGTCTGTCCTTCCACACTCCATGCCCAGGCACCTCCTTTACATCACTGGGATACCGCCATGGTTGATCTGATAATAGAGATGGCTACTAGGTGACTGAGAGGTAAGTAATACATACAGCATTGATGTGTTTGACAGAGATGATTCACATCCTATGTGGAAAGAAACAGAATGATACACAATTTTATCACATTGCTTGGAAGAGCATACAATTTAAAATGTAAGTGATATATATATATATATATATATATATATATATATATATATAAAATTGTTTTCTTTTGAATTCTTTTTTTCTCTTGCTTTGTAGTTTAGGCTGGCTCCTGAGCTCATTTTGTAGCCCAGGCAAGCCTCCAACTCAGCAATCTGCCTCCTGAGTGCTGGGATTACAGGTGTGAGCCACCATGCCCGACATTGTGATATGTGGTACTGATTGCTGGTGGGTGTGAGTGACTATGCCCGGTATTGTTGTATGTAGTTACAACTGGGGATTGAACCAGGGACCTTGTGGTTACAATGAGGATCAAACCAAGGAACTTGTGCTTGCTAGGCAGGTGCCAGAATCACTGAACTAAATTTCTGACCTATTTATATTTCTATAATTTTTTCATCTTTTTGGACAATTGGTAACTGAAAGTGTGGAACAGGGTAATGTGAATGGAGGAGTCTGAGCATACTCAATTTTCTGGTATTGGGTACTGTCACTATATGACAGGCATGTGAGTGACCACCTGCAGGCTGAGCACAGGGGCATGCCAGGCCTGGAGGTGGCTTAGTATAACTCTCAGATGCAGAAGACCCAGTTCTGTGTCCTCTTCCTCAGTGGAGAGGTCAGATACTCCAAGCTACCTTAGTTAGTACAAGTTTTTGGTAAACTAAATCATATAAATGTATAGCTCAGTGTTTGCTTTGTACCCAACATTACTACGTATCTGCTATTATCACAGGTTAGTGCAATTCTATATGCAAATCTGATGTATTTAATAAATGCCCAATAAATGTTAGAATTCCAACCTTATTATTTATATGTGTTGAATGTCCTCTTCCTATACAATATAGTACTCACACCTTGCTTCCCAGAACAGCTAATCATTCATGAATTTGTCCTGCATGATGGGGTGATGGAGAATAGCAAAATACAATCACTGAGGTATGAGCAAGGTCACTCCAGGCAACTGAACATGCAGTAAATGGAATTTAAACTCCAGTTCCACAACAGCTTATCTTGCGTCTTGCTGTCATCCCCATGTCTCCTTCTGACTTCTTTTCCGTGTGTTCTCTTTGACATTCCCTTACCTCTATAGAAAAGATGTCAGGAAATTGAACACTTGCCTAATGAGTATGTTTAACACGCAGACACAGGCCGCAATCCAGAGGCCCGTGCTCGGGTCGATGTGGGCCAGCTTTACAACATTGTAGTCACATTTTAATGCATTCCAGCTTCCTGCACATTTCAGCTTGCTGTCAAAATTCATTTAAACACATCATTTACATTTGCTTGTTAGTATTACTGCATCTAATTCTTATACCAGAATTTATTTAAGCAATACCATATTGTTGAATATTTAGGGTTTTTCCCCCTTCTTTTTATGTGGTTATTAAAAAGATCACAATAGATGTTTCGGCATCCCCAGCCTTCCTGCAGGCACTAGAGTGTTGCAGTGGTTCCCAGGTTTTCTTTGACTGGCAGCATTTGCCTCCCTGGGGTTGAATACTTCCTTCACAAGTGGATTTTCTTCAAGATCCCTTATGCTTCTCCAATAATTAAACTGAAAAGCGGGTGCTTTTCAAGCTCTTGGATCAGAAAAATCATATTTAAGAAGGAAAAACCTATCCTCAGTGGACTGTCAAAGTCACGTCTTTATAAAAGACTTCAACTCGGTGGCCCCTGGACTGAGTCAGTCTCACAGATGGGCGGACGCACCTCTTTAATATTAAATCTGGATCTGCTCAACAAGCACCCGTGGTTTGTGCACCACCACCTTGCTCCCAGGCTGTACATCTGGCTTCCCCCATATTACCTATCTAGCTGAGAGTCATTGGAATTGGCTTCTCCTGCTTTGGCTCAGCCAGGTCCTCTTGGCTTGTCCATATTAATTGTTCAATCAGTTAAAAGCCTATGGAGCACTAATGTGTAGTGGTTTTTAGGCTTAGTGTTAAGGATGCAGCTGTGAGAATCAGTCACTTAATGGCGTTTATATGGCAGTGGGAAAGACAGACAGACTAAACAGAGACTGGCTTATGCCTTGACAGATGAGAAAATATTGGGTTACAGCAAGGCCTATGTTGAAAATAGAGTAAGGCATAGAGAGAGAGATGGAGAAGAGTCATACCTTTAGATTGGGAGATTGGGGAGGATCTAAGACGCATCTAGTAATTGGGATCTGAGGCAGCTTGGAAAATCCTAGAGCAAGCGATTCTCAGACTTCAGCAAACATCACATTCACCTGGGCTTGTTGGAACACAGGTTTGAGTCCCACCGTCAGCGTCACATTCATTGGTCTGAGGTGAGACACAGAACAGCAGTTCTAACAAGGTCCCAAGTGATGCTGACGCAACTGGCCCAGGGGCCATATTTGGAAACTACTGTCCCTCCAGTAAAGGGGATGGGCAGCAGGGGCAGGGATCTAAGACAGAAATGAGGTTGGCAAGTTGAGAGAAAAGAGGGAAAATCTTGTTGCTCCAGTGAGGTGAGGAGTAGGAAACTATCAACAGTGGGCAGAGAGCAGATCAAAGAGGCCAGTGGTGGACAGGGTAAGAGGTCATGGTACGAACCTGAACAATCATCATGGCACAAAGATAGAGAGAGGTGAAGAAAGAAACACACACACACATACAAATTGAGAGAGAGACAAACAGACAGAGAGACAGAGGGACAGAATAAGACCAAATTTATTCTTTACAAAAGGACTTGCACTGGTCAACTTTCCCTCTGCTGGAACAAAATGTCTGATAGCCTCAGCCTAAAGGAGGAGAGGCCTAATTTGGCTGATGGCTTCAGTCGATGGTCAGCTGACTCCAAACTAGAAACATCATGGCAGAAGAGCTCGATGAAGTAAAGTTGCTCACTTCATTGTAAGATGACTTTGTCTATTTGGCACTGGGGATCGAACTCAGGACCTAGCAGTTCCCAGGCAAGCACTGTACCACTGAGCTAAATCCGCAGCCCATGATGACTTTATTAACAGGTTTTCTCTGTCATCCATGGGTTGAAGGAGGGCAGATGCTGTGTCATGTATGTTCTCTACCTGAGCTATGCCCTCTATCTCAAGTCTATGTCTGCACAGTCAGCACTGTTATCCAAGAAACATAAATCGACTACCCAGACTGTGCTCCTAGACTGTCTACCCTGCAGAGTTAGATGAGTGCTCAGGGTGGAGAGGGCAACTTTTCCTCCCACTCCCAGTCTTAAAGTTCAGTTCAGCCCATCTAGAGACTGCGTTCGGAGAACAAGTCAAGTACTACTGTTCTTTTTAAATTTGCATGAAAAGCTACTTCTTTACCTCGAGAGAGCAAAGGTATTGTATTTTTCCAGATTCTTGGCTGAGTTTATTAAAAGTCAACCCATGATGGTGATTAACTCTCTTTGTTCTATTCTCCTCCTCTCCTCTTTCCCATAAACATTCTCAATCTATAAACTGTTAATGAAGAACAAATAAAGTGAGTAACTGCATAATTTCAGTCTCTGCAGTCTCTCTGGCCCCGCACTGAGATCCTGCGAACTAATCATTTTGCAGGCGCTTTAAAACCAGAACCACCAGAAAAGTGATTAGATCCTACGGGCTGCTTTGATTAGGGACAGCGCTTGGCCACCCATTGTTTGTGACACAGTTTGACGAATGCTCTGCTCTCCTTTTGTGTATAAACTCCTCCAAATTATTTGTTTTCCAAATGTGATTAAGTACAGTAGAACTGAAAACAGGCCAGCTACTGTTTGCACAGCCATCGCCTATGATTTGACAGAACTGCCTCTGTGGATATTACCCTGAATGTTATAATCTCACAAAAGAGTGAACAATTGAATCAGGGCACTGTTTAAACAAATTAAACTTCTATGACACTAAGACGCTGCACAGATCCGACCAGTAGCCTGGAGATACAGGACAGACATGCACTTCTTGACACAAACTACTTCAAAGAAAATCATCCATGTCCTTGTAAAACTGAAGTTTTACTTACCTTTTCCTTTAACTTGAAACTCCTTTAATGCATCTGAAGCCAGTTCAGTCACCTATTGGATCTGTTAGCCAATTAACTAAATGTTAGCTCTTTCCTAATTGCAAGTGCTAATTTCTTTTTAGATAAATGTTCTAGTGGAACATACTCAAAAAAATTTATTTGCTGTGGTCAAATTTGCACAGACTGTTAAGTTTGGGAAAAGTCACTAACAGCAACAGTCTGGTTCCTGCAGAAATCAGCACAATATTCCTCTGTAGAAGTGGTGCTGTTGCAATTACGTGCAGAATCTACTTACAGTTTTCTCCCACAACTACACTCTAATTGCCATGTATCCTTTCTTGTTGTAAAGACCCTTCATTGTTCAAAGTCATTCTCTTTTATGTGACCTCATTTCAGAGTGCTTTTTAAAGTTAGAAGGAAACTCTGAAATCATCCCTTCCAAAATATTCCCTTTCTACCTACAGATTTTAAAACTGTAGGCATGGATCCAGAGTAATAGCCCAGAGAGGCTACAGGGACACAAAGCTCTTCACCACAGTGATGTGTTACCTCCTGCTGTGCCTCAACCTTGCCCTGTGACCTTGGCACATGTCCCTCCTTCTCAGAGCCATTTCCTCATCAGCCACATCAGCACAAAGCCATCTACCTGTCAAGGATGAAAGGAATGGACTAGCTAAGTATTCTAGAGTTCTCCAGAACTCAGATTGAAAAATATGGTTATCCAGAGCCTGGGATGGGAAGGAGGGCTTGGGAAGGAGGCCTCCTCTTGGCTACCTGCACAGCGTCCTCTTTACCTATGCAGAGCAAGGACAAGTAACTTTCTGTGTCAAAATAGCCCTTGTGTTTATTTACAGCTTATAGCGTGCTGTGTAATATTCATGCCCACCTGTGTCCTTGCCCTCAGCTTGTCTCAGTGCCCCAGATAAGCCCCACACTGAGTTGGTAGCCCTGCCATTGGACTGTGATGTTTCCTTCCCTCATTTCTCAGACTTGCTACTCCTCTCTTTCCCCATCTTCCAGGTCAAACCTTAGGATCTAGGCGAAGTTGAAGCCAATGTAGAGGCTGAAAGATTCCGAGGAGGGGATGCTCTGGGATGTGGCAGTGAGCTGCTGAGATGGGGTTGCTAACATTACTCTGTCAAAATCATGGCGGTGTCAAGTGACTCATGGACTGAGTCACCTTCACAGATATTTGCATCCTCACTTTGCGGATGAGTCAGGGGAAGTACAGTGTGGTGAAGTGACTTGCTCCATTCTTCATAGCTTATGACAGAGCAGAAAGTTAGTCCTATGTTATCTTGCTCCTGAGCATGCATTCTTAGAAGCACTGGAGATCTTGACAATAAGAAAGTACAGATTTTTTGTTAGCATCGTTCTTCTCTATTTCCCCTCACTGTCTCTTTCCCTACTGAGTTCCTTCACATTTATTATATATCCACTCTGAGAGGAACTGAGTCACATGGTGTCTGTTAGGATGAATCAGAAAAGGTCTCTGCCCATGTTAGTCACTGACAAGTGGAGACAGGGACATGAGAGGCGATGATCACCAGGTAGCATGACAAGTACTCTGATGGGATGAACAAAGAGTGCTATAGGGTTGCAGATAAGAGACACAGTGCAGGGAGGTGCTTAAACTTAATCTTGATAAAAGGAAACTGGTGGGATAGGATGAGAGAGAGGAGAAGATCATTCCGCTTGGAGGGTATAGCTTGAGTTAGGGTGTGGAGCCATTCAATGTTTATAAACTTGCCAGATTTGACAGAAGAGAATTCAGAAAAGGGTAGGAGGGAAGGATATGGATGATGGAGACACAGGAAGGAGCTGGATCAAAGGGCTTGGATGGTTACACTAAGAGGCTGTAACCTAATCCTGGAAACAAGAGGTGGTGGAACAGACTAAGGTCACAGAGAGATTGTACCTTAAGTGGCCTGGGATATGCAGGGGTTGGCCAGCCCAGAGATGGAGATTGAAAGGTGCTAATGCAGGGGGTGGAATATCTACAGGATCCCAGCTCACCTGGCTGTCACAGCCAAGCCTCTAGCTCCTTCCTATTCCTGTTATCATGAGCAGGGAAACTAAGAAGTTTATCTACTCTCTCCAAGAGCCTTCTAAAAACAGATGGAGGGATGTGGCAAATTCAGAGGGCATGCTTCCTGTCAGGCTTCCAACAGTTAAGAGCACTCATTTCTATGTCAGCATAGGACCAAGAAGGCTGAGGCTGTGCAAGAATAAATGCTATGAGGGAATAGTTTAGAAAGTGGCTTCCCAAAGAATAGGGACATATTTCCCAAAGCTAAGAGCCAGTTCCTGGAATTTAAGCCAAATTGAGAAGCTCCTACTCCAGTTTAAAAGCTGAAGGTCAAAGTGAAGTGTTTGGAAATTGCACCCTAAGTCTGCAGAGAGATAAGAGTCATTTTATCACTGTGCCACAGTTTGGATGTGACACATCTTCCAAGGTTCATATGCTGGGAGCGTGCCCCCCCCCAAGGCAACAGTATTCAGTGCCCATTAATCCATTAAAGGGTTAATCCACTCATGCTTTCATAGCTCAGTGGGACCACAGGGTGATGGTACCTAATTGGATGAAGTAGGTCACTTAGCATGTGACTCTGATGAGTATATATTGTCTTTGATCTTCTCTCTCTCTCTCTCTCTCTCTGCTTCTTAGCCATCATGAGTGAGTGCACCCTTTCCCTTAATATTTCTTTCTATGAAAAGACCTACTGCACTAGAGTGGACTAATCATGGACTAAGGCCTCTGCAATCATGAGCCAAAATAAACCTTTTATACTTTAAGCTCTTTTTGTCAGTTAAGGAAGCTTGCTAACACAGGGTTGGTTGTTTCAGTGAAGCAGCACTCTGTAATCAGCTGAGAAATCTTGTTCTTTATTATTCTCAGAATCAATGAACATCTGATATGGAAATGACATCAGATTGAGCTGAGGGTGAATTCATGATTTCAGGGCCTGTCCTCTCTTTAAGCCCTGGGATATCCACTAGCAAACTTCCTGTCTAAAATTGCTAAGATGTTTGCCCTGCACAATGACATCTGCTATGGATGTCCCATTAGTTTGGGATTAATGAATGTTGAGTAGATTTTGGACCTAAGGACCCTGAAACAGGGCCTCCCAGGTTAGATTCTTAGGAACCTATCTGTGCTGTAAATTTGGGCAAGTCACCTAAGTGTCTTGATCTTTCTTTCTTTTTCTGTGACACGGAGAAAACAATATTGGCTTATCATTGTGGAGAATGAAATGTGATATTATCTATGAAATGACCCAGTTGAATTTCTGCCACATTAATATGAATTTCTTTTTCTCATTTGTGAAATGCAAGTAAATCTTACGGTCTTCAGGTTTAACTATGTCTAAAGACGTTCTAAGATTGTAATCTTTATACTTACATGGACCTATACACTGTTCACAGTGCATGCTCTTTTCATGTGAAACTCATGCATACCCTATCCGCCTTCAGCACTGAGATGCTGGTAAGACAGGACGTAGTATTTATTTTGTGGACTAAAGAACTGAGAATTTCTCATGGTGTTGGATTTGCCTAAATTCAAGGTTTTGGCCAGGCTTGTGGCTGTCATTATTTCCCACTTTATTGTGGAGGACCCCACAGAGCTGTGGGGCAGGCTGTTTCCTCCTGAGCCAATGCCCTGCACTGACTACTGAGTTCACACATATTATTTCTGGCTTTCTTTTCTGGGACCTCTGTGAGAAGCTCAGCCCACAACCCCATGATGTCAGAAATTCACAACTGCTTCCTTTACCACCTGACTCCAATTCTCGATTCTCAGTAGAACTCTCGTCTCTCCTCTGGAAACTTCCTTCTATATCCACAGGTTCTACATTCAAGTACTCAACCAAGCACGGACCAAAAGTATTCATTAAAAAAGGCGTGTCTATACTGAATGTACACAGATCTTTTTTCCATTGTTATTCCCTAAAAATATAGCAAGTGACTATTTAACAGCATTTACATCACATTGGAGAACACTGCAAAGGGCACAAACTTTGAAGAGAAGACAGTGAATTGGTTTTAGGTATGTTTCTTTATCTGGGATGATGGCTGAAAAGTATTTAGTGGGGCTAGTTCTTCTTATTCTCCATCAGTTCACTCTACACTGTCACACCCTCTGTGGACCTATAAATTCACCTGTTTTGCACGAAGCCTCTATGTTCTTTAACTTACTTTCCTTCTTGCATAGAGGGTTTTCTCTCCTTTTCCCACAGACAATCTCCTACTAATCTTGGTCAGTTCTCATGATTACTGCCTCCCCGATGCCCCACATCTCACTCTCCTAGTTGAGGTTGTCACTACTCCTTCCTTGAGCCCATCTTGGTTGCTTCCTTTTCTGTAGTTCTTGGTAGTTCAATACTTACCACAACTGTTGTGCCAGTCCACGGGCTTGTCTGTCTCATCTTTAAGACTATAAACTCCTTGAAAGCAGGACTCAGGCATTCCCAGAATCCACAAAAGGCCTCGGGGGAAGACAAGTGCCGAACCCTTGCAGAACAAAGAAATGAATGGAGGGATGGAATTACAGTATTAATTGTATTAGGTGATATATTAGTCAGATTTTCATTACTTTTTTTTTTTTTTTTTTTTTGCTTTTTGGAGACAGGATCTTGCTTTGTAGTTCAGGCTGGCCCTGAGCTCACTATGGTGCCCAGGCAAACCGCCGCGAACTCAGCAATCCTCCTGTCTCTGCCTCCCAAGTGCTGGGATTACAGGCGTGAGCCACCACGCCCAGCATTATATGTGGTAACCGGGGATCGAACTCAGGTCCTTACGCTTGCGAGGCAGGCGCTGGAACCACTGAGCTAACTCTCCGGCCCAGATTTTCATTACTTTTACCATAATATCTGAAAATATCAACTTAAAGGAAAAAACACATTGGTTTTGATTCATGCTTTCAGAACTTTTAGTCCATAGTCAGTTGGTTCCCAGGTGGAAACGATGGAAACATGATAGAAGGAACCTGTTCACCCTCATGGAAGTCAGGCAGAAAAGAGCAGGGGAAGAACCCAACAAGAAGGAGCCAGGCGCCATATACAGTCCCCTAGGTCATACCCTCATGTCACATTAGACTACTCAGCGTGTCCTTTACTAATCTAGGTATCTCTTAAACTAATCAATTGACAATCAAGACCAACCCTTACAGCTGGGGGCCAGACTAATTACTTTCTCTTTTAATCAGTACTCTGCCTCCGACTCTTTTCCAAGTAACTGTTTATAGCTAGAGTCTTTCCTTGATATTCTTAAGAAATTTGTTTTAGGGCCCCTCAAAGATGCTCAACTCTTTTATACAAAATTGTGTAGTACTTCCGTTTGTTTAGATCTACATATATCATACAATATGCTTCAAATCATTTGGAGATGACTATTCATATGGTGAGAGGTTTAGGGATATTAGAATACATATTTTCACTAGGGGCTGGCACAGCAAAGAGGAGAGACTGTAGAAAAAGCAGTGTTTGTATCGTCAAGCTTCTTTGTACTGGTCTAGAGACTCTTGGGAAGAAGAGCATAAAAGGAATGGTCAGAACTGCTCCAAAAGAATGTGGTTGTGAGTTCCAGAAGACCTATGTTAAAGTCCACTTCACGGAATGTGCTAGGATTTTGGAGAACCCACACCTCTCCAAAGGAACCTCCAGCAGTCCCAGGACTTCAACATCTGGCACTTCCAGCAACACCCTCCTCAGAGGGGACTTTTTGTGCCTCTGGTGCGCAAGAGCCATGAGGAGATGGTTTCAGGCCACTTTTAGACAATGTATAGAAATGAGTGGGAACCAAGAAAAGGAAGGAACATGAGGGTGCAGGTTACTTGGTGGCTATACCTGACACAGAAATTATCCCTTGGCTACTCTGGAATTGACAAGGGACAGTTGGAAAGGGTGAGTTCCCACAACACCATAAAGACTTTAGAATAGTTAAGTTGCTAAGTTGCAGGACATTCCCATTAATTTCACCTGTTTCTTGTTGTTTGTTTTACTTTGTAAATGTAGCTACTAGAAAACTTAAAATTCACATGTGTCTGGGCATTGTATTTCTACTGGATGGCACTGCTATAGATTGTTATCCAACCATGACATGAATGAGGTCCATATGTACACAGCTTCAAGGATGCTTTTCAACATAAATTTTCTACCGAGGGAAGAAAACAAGTTATGTAGCGAACTGCATAACCCAATTAAAAACCTATATATACATGGTAAAAAAGAAAACAGTACCTGAAAGGATCCCAAGATGGATCAAATAGGAAACTCAAGTGAGACAACTGTGCTATTAGCTTAATAAAGGAACTCTTGAAAGTTTGATCAGGGTTAGGAAAAGTTGATGGATTGATGAACCATCTCAGAGAGCACTGTGGGTTTTGGCAAGAGAGAAATACGGGAATTTGATATTTTACTCGATGTGTATTTCTGTATATTTTATTATGACACACGTCAAGTATTCCATAACTTCTTAAATAAATGCGATTATAGAACAGACAGCTCCTCATTACCGATGGGCTGACACTGGCTCGGGAAATTGTGCCTTTTCCACTGCTGGCTCCCACGCGTTGCCTTCTCCATGCAATTCCACGGAGGCAGCTTCATGCCCCATTTGATAAATGTGTTGTCAATAGCTCGCGCCAACTGAAATAATAGTGGAAGAAATGTTTGCTTCTGCCAAGGACAGAGAACTGCAGTGACGCTGGCAAGTGTTTTCTGAAGCCAGCGGCAGGTTTCCTATAATTAGAAGCAATTTGCTAGAAAGTTTACCAGGCTCTTCCAAAGCATACAAGATGGCAAACTGTTACAGGTTTCTTTATTTTTCCTTGCCTTTTCATGACACATTGCAGATGGAGGACATGGAATACTCCCTTTTCCCAGGTTGGGGCTGTTACTTTATGGGATCACATCTTCGCCGAGTCAGGAGAGTGGGAAGAAGGAAACCAACTCTGAGTATCATTGTGGGAAATGGGAGCGAATTCAGAATCCTACTGTAAACATTTTGAAGCTCAAAGCCTTTCTGCTTGTCTCTGGGAAGAGACCTCAGCTTTGGCCAAGCAGGACCAATACTCAACTCCGGGAATTTCCACTCCAGTGTATATAGAAAATAGGAAACTCAAATTGCATTTCTGGAAAAAAAAATGTTTCTACATTTCTTGAAATGGTCTTGACTGCCAGAAAAAGCTACAGGAATGTGTGGACCAATATCTGTTAAGTACTTTCTATTTCCCTGCTCCACACAGGCTCCACACATCCTGCCCATTACCAGTGTAACCCCTGACATCTCAGCCCCACAGCCTTTTATAGGTACCATCACTAATCTCTGTTTATAAAGAAATTGATACCCAGTAAAGCGAAGTCTTTTTCCCAGAGTCAGTGGCAAAGAGGAGATTCAACTCCAAGCTCATCTGACTCTTACGCCAGTGCTCTTTCCTTTGCACGTATCTGCCCTGTTATTAGGACTCCAGAGAGTAAGGCCAGGTGGTGCCTTTGATTCAGCTACCAGACCACTGTGTTGTGATGGCACCAGGTGAATCTGCCCAGCTGTGCAGCACAGCAGATGACAGTCCTGTTCACATCAAAGTGGGGGGGGGGCAGGCAGAGAGAGAGATGGACACAGAGGGAAAGGGAGAGGGAGGAAAGAGAAGGGAGAACTGGATCTCATTAACTGCAACTGTGGTTATAACAGGCCCTCCATATCCACGAGTTTTGCATTCACAGATTCTACCAACCATGCATTGAAATATTCTGAAAAAATTGTGCTGAATATACATAACTTTATTCTTGTTATTATTCCATAAACAACACAGTAGAGCAAATATTTATGTAGCATTTACATTGTGTTGAGTGTAAAAGTCATCTAAAGATGTTATAAAGCATTAGGATGATGTACATAGGCTACATGTAAATACTATGTCCTTCTTTATAAAGGACTCATGTGCACATCCTTGGATTTTGGTGCTGGAGGGTGCTCCTATATCCAATCCCTATAGTTATTGAGAGGTGTCCATATTTAGATCTTAATCACTTTTCTTAATATCAGGGTGCCTTGAAGCTTCTGAGGATCTGGTATGTGCGCACAGGTGGACAGGAAGCACCAGGAAAGTGACTACTGAAGGTACAAACCCCATCTGCACCAGGCGATCCCAACACATGTGTTTGTGCAATGCCAAGAAACTAGATGTAGTTGGCCCTCAGTGCAGTCAAGCTGGCAATCAAGAGTAACCATCACAGAAGCAAGTCATAGTAATTTCAACAGAAAACAATTTTTGAGACATAATGCATTCAGTGTAATCTGTTAGTGCAAAAATAAAATCCATGGGCTAGGGATTTAGCTCAGTGGCGCCACTGCCTGGCAGCCAAGAGCAAGGTCGTGAGTTTGATCCTCAGTATTACAAAAGAAATCCAAAGCAAAACAAAAATTAAAATCTATCAAAGAGGGCTGTAGATTTAGCTCAGTGATTCCAGCGCCTGCCTCGCAAGCACAAGGTCCTGAGTTCGATCCCCGGTAACCACATATAATGCTGGGCGTGGAGACTCACGCCCACCAGCAATCAATACCACATGCCACAGTGCCGGGAGTGTGGCTCACGCCTGTAATCCCAGCACTCGGGAGGCAGAGGCAGGAGGACTGCTGAGTTCCAGGCTTGCCTGGGCTACATAGTGAGCTCAGGGCCAGCCTGAACTACAAAGCGAGACCCTGTCTCAAAAAAAAAAAAAAACTATCAAAGATTGAAGGTATGCATTTGCATAGGCCACTAAATATAACATTTAAATATGTGAAAATAAGCCAAAGCTAATAGTGGCTGTCTATAAGAAGGGGAATGGAGTTAAGGGGATGGGAGAAAAAGTAGAAAATCAATCTCACTCTATCTTTTAAAGTAGTTTTACTGAGAAAGGATTTATATAATATAAAATCCTCTCATTTAAAATACAGCATTTGGCCGGACGTGGTGGCTGACGCCTGTAATCCCGTTACTCGGGAGGCAGAGACAGGAGGATTGCTGAGTTTGAGGCTTGCCTGGGCTACAGAGTGAGCTCAGGGCCAGCCTGAACTACAAAACGAGACCCTGTCTCAAAAAAAAAAAAAATACACCATTTGGCGGGGCTGGAGATTTAGCACAGTGATTCCAGTGCCTGCCTCGCAAGCGCAGGTGCAAGGTCCTGAGTTCAATCCCCAGTAACCACATACAATGCTGGGTGTGGTAACTCACGCCCACCAGCAATCAATAGCACATAGCACAGTGCTGGGCGTGGTGGCTCACGCCTGTAATCCCAGCACTCGGGAGGCAGAGGCAGGAGGATTGCTGAGTTCGAGGCTTGCCTGGGCTACATAGTGAGCTGAGCACCAGCCTGAGCTACAAAGTGAGACCCTGTCTCAAAAAAAATAAAAAAATACAGCATTGGACCAGGTGTGGTGGCTCACACCTATAATCTCAGCACTCAGGAGGCAGAGGCAGGAGGATTGCTGAGTTTGAGGCTTGCCTAGTCTACATAATGAGCTCGGGGCCAGGCTAAACTACGAAGTGAGACCCTGTCTCAAAAAACAAAACAAAACAATAAAATAAAATATAGCATTTAGTGTTATTTATAGGGTTGTGGAAACATTATCATAAGCTAATTTTGGAACATTTTATCACTCAACAGGAGAACTCATACTTACCTATTAGCAGTCAATCTCCAATCTTCCTTCTTTCTGACCCCAGACAATAATTTTAACTACATATATTTATTTTAGCTGATATATAGCAATTATACATACATATATATGTATACACACACACACACATATATATATTGTATACAATTTCTGTACACATCATGTAGTGCTCAGATCCAGGTATTGGCATATCTATCTCTTCAGATATTTATGATTTCTTTGTATGGAAAACACTCAAAACACTTCTATTAGTGACTTTGAAAGGTTCAATTAATTGTTGTGAAATATTGTTGCCTTACTGTACCAAAAATACATTAGAATATTTTTATTGTTTTTCCTAAGTATGTATTCTTACGTGATAAAATAAATAAACATGTTTTTTTTTTTAAAGATGAGAACAACATGGCGCATTAGTGTTTCAGGGGAGAGTAGGTGAACTAACCAGAAATGCAACCACACAGCTCAGGGACAATGGTCCCAGGCCAGGTGCTGAGCCGGCCACTTGGAGTGGGCATCTGTTTAACTCTCAACAAAAAGACTGAACTAACCTTATTGTACATAGGGTCTTAAGCTATAATCAAGTTAAAATGAAGTCACTGACCCTCAAACCAATGTGACTGTGTTGTTATAGAGACAGACCTTCACGGGGAAGATAACACAGCTACAGAAGCAGCAATTGGAATATTTCTATCAATCAGAAGACACCAGGAATTTCCAGGGACACAAAAAACAACACAGAGACTCCAAAACAGTTCCTCAGAGGACTCACAGAGGGAGCCCGGCTGGACAGTACCTTAATTTCAGACTTTGGGCCTCCAGAATTGGGAGACAGTTTCTGCTGCTGAAAGCCACCTGGGTTGCACTTCGTTATGACCATGTTAGGAAATGAATAAAATTCTTGCCCCTATTTATTTTCCTATAAAAGGAAACATGGAGTTGAACAAGAAGTGAAGCAGGTGCACCGTGACACACAGGAGATCCCTGAGCAGGGGGAGGACCCAGAGGGTTCTTCTAGGTTTCCCGCCAGCACTTCAGGCAGCATTATATTCCTTGTTACACCCCATTCCTCAGTTCTGGGAATGTATTTTGCTTTCCTTAAAGAGTGTATATGAACAGGTTGAATCTCCTCATTGGGTAAATAAGTCTAAAGGGAACAAATAAACCAGAGCAGGACTTACCTTTGAATTTATGTGTCTTGTCAGGAACAGCATGCAAGTTCTATGAGGCACTTAGGAACACTCACTTAAGACACGCATTTTGTCTTTCTCATCTCCCAGCTGGCTTGTCTTAAGGGTCAGGCCTACAAAATCCTAACAGAGAAACACATTGTCTCTCTTCAGCTTCCTCTGCAAAGGCTGCCTACGTGTGAAGGCTGGATGGGGGCTGGTGATACAGACAACACCACCCCCAGCTGGTCTCTGGGAGAATGGACACCTGCTCTGAAAGAGAGGTTCAGAATCTGTGACAAGCATGACCAAGCATGTCAAGGTCTTCCCATCTTCAGCAAGCATGTAGCAGATATACAGATACAACAGCTAGAAAGAGAAGGTCCACATGGCTCCTACTGAAGTTAGATGTTCAAACCAGCTATTCAGCCCTACCAGGACAACATCAGGGTCAAATATGTAGATTAAAGGACTGAACCAAGTTCTATGTAAAGGGCTATTGCATGTCCTTTCTCATTTAATTTTTACAACACCTTCTTGAGTTATATACAGGTGAAATTCTCATTTTTCAGTCCTGGAAATGGAGTTTTGGAAAGGAAAATAAATTTGCCCTACAACACAATTAACAAGTAGCAGACATAGGCACAGAACTAGGCAGTGTAGCATGTCTCAAGGCTGAGCTGTGACTTTTCCTGTAGTTAAAAGCTTGTGTCTGGGAGTCAGATAGCCTTTGCTCCAGCTCTCCACTGGTTAAAAGGCACTTTGGGGTGATATTGGCATCTACCAGATTGGCAGGAGGATTGAATGAAGACTTCTCCCACTGTTGCCATGTCAAGGATTTACAAAGGTAACAGTTATTATTCATTCTCTGTCTTCATCTGGATGTCTCTGCTCATCCTGCTCATCAAGATCAAAGGGTTGGAAAAGTAGAACCCATATCTCAGTTTTCTTCATCCTCCCCAGATAGACACATATCAGTCTTCAGGACAGCCACACAGAGGTGTAACACAGAGTAACAAACATAAGGTTAGGTCCTAGAAAAATAGGAACAATTTGAATCCTAAGCAAGTATAAAGATCAGAACACAAACTGGTGAGATTGAGGAGAAAAACTACAAAGAATCAATGAATTGAAGATGTGGTTCTTCAGAAGAATAAAGAAAATAGCCAAATGTTTACCCAATCTCACTAAAAGAGAAAAGGCAATATTAATCAGTTAGAAATGAAAAGGATGAAATCACAACAGACATCACTAAAATCCAGAAGATTATTTGTAACTGTTTCAAAAACCTGTAATACATGGGCCCGAGGGTTAGCTCAGTGGTTCCAGTGCCTGCCTCGGAAGCACAAGATCCTGAGATCGATCCCCAGTAACTACATACAATGCTGGGCGTGGTGACTCATGCCCACCAACAATCAACACCACATACCACAATGCTGGGCGTGGTGGCTCACGCCTGCAATCCCAGCACTCCAGAGGCAGAGACAGGAGGATTGCTGAGTTCGAGGCTTGCCTGGGCTACATAGTGAGCTGAGCGCCAGCCTGAACTACAAAGCGAGACCCTGTCTCAAAAAAAAAAAAAAAAAAATCTTCCCTAATCCAATAAATTGGAGACTCCAGAAAAAAATGAATTCCTACAAATATGTTAATTACAAAAACTAAACCAAGAAGATATAAAACCTCTAAATAATCTAATAATATGAAATGAAATTGAGGGAGTAATAATAATAATAAAACTACCAAGAAAGAAAAACCCAGGACCTAATACATCGCCACTACAAAAACTTTAGGAAAGATTTAGTGCCATACTCCTCAAACTCTTTAATGAAAATGAAAGGGAAGGAGTGCTTCCAAACTCATGCATGAGAGTTAGCATTACCTTAATCTCTTAAGAAAGATTCAACTGAAAAAAAGAAAACTATAAGACAATCTATTTAATGAGCATAAATACAAATATTCTCAATGAGATACTGAAAAATAGAATGCAACAAGTCATTAAAAAGGTCATACATCATGACCAAGTGAGCTTCATTCAAAGATACAAAGATGCTTTAATGTATACAAATCAATAAATTGCACTTATTAGAAACAAGAACAAATTCGCATGATTAACTTTTTTTTTTTTGAGACAGGGTCTCACTTTGTAGTTCAGGCTGGCCCTGAGTTCACTACATACCGCAGGCAAGCCTCGATCTCAGCAATCCTCCTGCCTCTGCCTTCTGAGTGCTGGGATTAGAGGCATGAACCACCATACTGTTATTGTTATATGTGGTTACCAGGGATAGAACCAGGGACCTTGCGCTTGCTAGGTAGGTGCCAGAACCACTGAGCTAAATCTCCGGCCCCACATGATTATCTTAATGCACATGGAAAATATCTTTGAGAAAATCAAACATCCACTCATAATAAAAACCCTGAATAAATAGGTATAGAAAGATTTTACCTCAATTTGTTAAGTCTTTTATCAACAAACCTACTGTTAACATCATATTAAATGAGGAAAGATGTTTCCTCTAAAGTCAGAAACAAGGCAAGGATATTCACTGTTACCACTTTTGTTCAAAAGTTGCACCAAAAATTTCCTAGAACTAATAAACAAATTTGGCAAGGTAGCAAAATGCAAAATCAACACACGAAGTCAATAGTGTTCCTTTACAGCACTAATGAGCATACTGAGAAAGGAATTAGGAATACAATAGCATTCAAATGGCTTCAAGAAAAATGAAATACTTAGGAATTAACCTAACAAAGAAAGTGAAAATTCTTTCTAACTAGAATAATAGTACTCTGAAAAAGGAGCTTGAAAAGGACCATAGAAATTGCAAAGACAGCATCTATTTCTGGATAGGCAGGACCAACATTGTCAAAATAGCCATAATTACAAAACTGATATTTTGTTTTGTTTTGTTTTGATTTGTTTTTGAGCAGGGTCTTACTTTGTAATTCAGGCTGAACTCACTATGTAGCCCAGGCAAGCCTTGAACACAGCAATCCTCCTGCCTTTGCCTCCTGAGTGCTGGGATTATAGGCATGAGTCACCACACCCGGTATTGTTGTATGTGGTTACCAGGATCGAACTCAGGACCTTGTGCTTGTTAGGCAGGTGCTGGAACCACTGAGCCAAATCTCCAGCCGCTTATATATAGCGATGATGCAATCTTAATCAAAATACCAATGGGATTCATCACAGAACCAGAGCAAACAAACCTAAAATGTATACAGAACCAGAAGAGACCCAGAATAGAAAGAGCAGTAAAACCAATCCTGGGCAACAAGAGGTATT
The DNA here is from genome assembly GCA_004025085.1 of Thryonomys swinderianus. Lineage (NCBI taxonomy): Eukaryota > Metazoa > Chordata > Mammalia > Rodentia > Thryonomyidae > Thryonomys > Thryonomys swinderianus. The sequence continues at coordinate 30,868 of PVIC010018440.1, forward strand.
ATATTCCTGCATTTCAAGTTACAGTGATAAAAGCAACATGATACTGGCAGAAAAACAGATCTAAGGGTGAGTGGAACAGAGCAGAAAATCCAAAAACAACTCTAGGCACACAGAGCTATCTAATCTTTGACAAAAAGACCAAAAATGTACACTGAAGGGGTTACCCACTTTCCAGGACCCCCTTCTGTCTCTCTTAAGGCAGAAGCTTTCTCTCTCAATAAAATTTTCCTACTAAAAAAAAAAAAAAATGTACACTGAAGGAAAACAGGCTCGTTAGCAAGGAAAACTGGGAAAATGGTTATGAATGGGCAGAAAATTGAACCTACACCCATATTCTTAGCATGTACTAAATTAAAATCAAAATAGATCAAAGATCTAAATGTTAAAACAGAAACATTTAAAAAGCGAAACAGATAAAATTCTAGAAAACACAAACATAGAGAAAACTTTCTGAATAGATTCCTAATTACATAAGAGATAACATAAAAATAAACTGGGGGGGCCGGAGGGTTAGTTCAGTGGTTCCGGCGCCTGCCTCGCAAGCGCAAGGACCTGAGTTCGATCCCCGGTTACCACATATAATGCTGGGCGTGGTGGCTCACGCCTGTAATCCCAGCACTCGGGAGGCAGAGACGGGAGGATTGCTGAGTTCGCGGCGGCTTGCCTGGGCACCATAGTGAGCTCAGGGCCAGCCTGAACTACAAAGCGAGACCC
>PVIC010018441.1:0-31595 GCA_004025085.1 Thryonomys swinderianus
CAGTGCAGTTTGCCTTCCACATGGCTCTCACAGGTTGTGTTCCACTTTACATTTGGCATCTACTAATCTGGAATAAGTTGATTATGTCAGAGTCACCTCCAGTCCTGGTCTCCTGGATATACTATGGGCTTTTCCATGCTGGAAAGCCTACCACATCCACTTATTCTCAACTGGTGGAAAACTGGCCAGAGAAAGGGCCAAACACAGAAGGTATCAGGCTGTGGGCAAAGAACCCAGGAAAGATTAGAATGCTGTACAGCCTTGACCTTGAGATGAACTTTGCTGAGTGGGAGCTAGTTTTCTTTAATCTCACTATTTTTGTTTCATTTATCTTGTGGTGCCTGATTTGTAGTTCCAGCAGGACATACATATAGCCCAGATTCTGATGCCATACAGACCCATTTTCTAAAGTTTTCTTCCAAAATTATAATTTTATATTTAATAGTAATCTTTTTTTTTTTTTTTTTTTTTTGAGACAGGGTCTCGCTTTGTAGTTCAGGCTGGCCCTGAGCTCACTCCGTAGCTCAGGCAAACCTCAAACTCAGCAATCCTCCGGTCTCTGCCTTCCGAGTGCTGGGATAACTGGCGTGAGCCACCACGCCCAGCACTGTGGTGTGTGGTATTGATTGCTGGTGGACGTGAGTCACCATGCCCAGCATTGTATGTGGTTACTGGGGATCAAACTCAGGGCCTTGTGCTTGTGAGGCAGGCACCGAGATAAATCCCTGGCCCAATAGTAATCTTAAATTCATTAAAAGCTTGGGTCCTACTTTGGAGAAAGAAAATTTTTAAAAAATATCAACATTGGGGCCAGAGATTTAGATCAGTGGTTCTAGTGCCTGCCTAGCAAGTGCAAAGTCCCTGGTTGGATCCTCGGTAACCACATACAACAATACTGGGTTTGGTAACTCATACCCACCAGCAACCAGTAACACACACCACAATGCCGGGCGTGGAGACTCATGCCTGTAATCTCAGTACTCAGGAGGCAGAGGCAGCAGAATTGCTGAGTTTGAGGTTTGCCTGGGCTACATAGTGAGCTCAGGGCCAGCCTGAACTACCAAATGAGAGCCTGTCTTGAAGAAGAAAAAAATAACAACAACAATAATAACATTGGTTTATTAACACATTGGTTAGCATTTGTGGCATCTGTGGTATGGAAATCTCTACATGTTATATATCTACAGGAATACAAACTTAGGATTCTTTACAACATAAAATTATTCACAACTGGCTGCTATCAACTCACTTGTCTCAACCTCAGTTTATCAAGTCTTAGCTCAAAAGAAACATCCAACAGGTATCTTTCCTCTCCACTTTCTCCTACCTGTCCAAATCTGCTATTCTCTACCTAAATTGAGATATAATGCACATGCTCTACAACTCATTCATTTGAAGTGTAGTATTTGAAGATTTTTAGTATGTTCACAGAACTGTGTAACAATCTGAATTTCAGAACATTTCCTTTAGTTTCGAAAGAATTCTCAATGCCTGTTAGGATGTTTCATAATGCCTATAATTCCTGTTTTTACCCTAGTTTACCTTCTGAATCCACAGATTTGGCTAGTTAGGACATTTCATGAAAATGAAATGCACTGGTCTTTTGTGACTGTCTTATTTCTTCCAGCATAGTGTTTTCAAGGTTCTTTCACAGGATATATAAATACTCCATTTATTTAAGTAGCTGAAAATGCAATATTCTATGGTACAGCTAGACTGATTCTTGTTTATCCTTTTTTCCACTGATGGAGATTTGGTAATTTCCATTTTGGGGCCATTATGAATAATGCTATTATGTATATTCAAGGACAGGGTTTTATATGGGCATATATTTTTTCTTGGATTACAGTTCCTAAAGTTATAGTAAGTAGCACTGCAAATTTTCTTGAAAATCCTTTTTACATTGAGCCTCTCAAAATCTAACCTGAGTCATAAAATGAGACACATTATCATCATCATCATTATCATCTTCTATTATTCAGGACCAATTTCTCAATCTCTGAATTCTCTAAAAAATGTTTGGTGTTTTTGTTTTTAAGCAGCCAAGATGGAGAAGTCTCTTAGCTCCACAATGTTTTATATGAAAAATGCAACAACAGACTTTGAGTATTTGTCAAATATTTAAAAAGCTTTGATAACTGTTCTTCTCATTAGACAGGTTTTAACTTTCTCAACTCCCAAAAATGCTAGTTAATGTTACATTTTAATTATTTTCCTATAGACATTTTTGGAAATTCATGTGCTCCTTAACAAAGAAACTGATTTGGGGATTTCAGTATGACTAGATAAACAGTTGTCTTATTTCTCCTTGGAGAAACAAATGGGCCTGCTTTAAGAATTTTTTCCCCTAGTTATAAATGCATTTCTGCTAGATAATACAAACTTTTAAAGTCTTTCTCATAATGTAAAGAATTTAGCATTTCTATGTCTATTTTGCACATATTTTCTACCTCTTTAAAAGACACTGTATGTTGAGAAAGATCTGATTTTTTTCCTTGTATGGTACAACTGCTTGTAAAATCTGCCTAAACATATTTTGAAATCGTATAATGCCAGTCTGAAAATTAACTTCTGTTTTTGTTTGAGACACAGTCTGGCTAAGTAATTCAGGCTGCCCTTAAACTCATTATGTAGCCCAGGCTGACCTTGAAAGTGTGGCCTCACCATCCCAGGTGCTGGGACTTCAGACATGTGTCATTACGCCTGGCTCAAAAATTAACATGCAAACTGGATTCAAAAGGTCAGTAAAGCAGTGCTTTATGAACACAATAATAAAGGCTGACTTGCACACAGCCTCTTCCATGTGCCAGGCTCTTCTTCCATTTGGGATGTGCTCCTTCAAATAATCATAGGAATAAGGTCCCGTTACCACCTTCATGTTACAGATGAGGAAAAACCTGACAGAGAACTGATATGACTTGCATGAGGCCACACAGCTGAGTGCAGCAGCCTAACTCCTACACCCACTCCAAACATCATGTTGAAGGATATTACCCTGGCAACATGACATCAAAACACATATCTGTAGAGGGCAGTCATTTCAGTGACCCTGCTAAAGCAAGTGGTAGCTTCAATAAGCAGTTTCTGAGAATCACAACAAAGGGCAGAGGTGATCCCAAACTGAGAACAGAGATAACATTTTCTCTGCTGGCTCAGAGGAAGATCTGAGCCACTGCCTGGTGAGCTCCTGGGTCACAATACTATGCCTACTGGTCTAACGGAGGAACAATGTGGAATCACGTCACACTCCAGAGGCATGTTTTCCACTTGAGAGACAAGGTGGCAAATTACACACATATACACAGCTACAGTAGCACCTGAAACAAAATCTTTGGTAAGTTTATAAACACACTTTTATGCTATAAGTAGTGAGTAAGGAACTCAAAGCTACTTAACAATACAAATTTGTAGAAGTCACAGTTCTTAATATATCCCATTATGATTTTTACAAAAAGGATTAAAGTTTATTAAAGTCCAAATGGGAGTGCATGACTGTTCAGTGGTCAGCCTGCCTCTGCCCCACTTCTCTTCCCGATCATAACAGAATCTAGCCATACCTGCTGTCCCGCTGGCTACCTAGCTGTTCCACAACACAGCATCCCCTTTTTGTATCTGTCTCACTCACCCAAACTCACTTGCTCTGTGGCCCAGTGTCTTGGAGCCCAGTATTCACCTGTCATTTCACTCAAATGTGTTCCTACCAACTAATATAGGTTTCATGTAATATCCACTTTGACCGAGAACAAAATTGTTTGGCTTGGACTGTGGACTGCCTGCATTCACAGTGAGACACAGGAGTGAGAAGTGGTCCGATGCTGGCCAGGAAACCTGCTTTAACTTACGTTTATAAGGAATACTACACTGGTTATCTGGGCCTTAGCACACACTCAATCTAGGTCAGAGGAAGCGCCCTCTCCTCCCTTGTACTCCATTCCACCTTGAAAATAAACAAACTGGACCAAAGCACATATAAGAATTTTTCAGCTAGCAAGACAGAACCCACTGCCCTATCCACCAGGGCAGGGGTGACAGGTCCGCCAACAGCACACTGATGACTGTGCCATCAGTTCCCCATGACAGCTCACCAAGCTCACCCCATACATAGGCTGTCAGAGAACTCTGCAGTCCATCTCCACTCCTCAGTACCATCCTATGATGGACACTGTCACTTCTTCTACCAACTGACCCCCTTTGCACCAATTGTGCATCAGCTCACAGCACACACTGGGATTGGGCTTCATGCTTTTTTCTGGTCAAACATATGTGAGTTTTCCATTTCACTGAGAGATTTGCAGGAGGCATCATCCACACAAGAGTAAAACCCAAGCACTACTTCTTCAACATCTCATTGTCTACTATATGCTAAAATTACAAAGGCTCTTAGCAAGTATAGGAGTCACTTTTCTCATCACTGGGATACAACACCTGCCACGCACAACTTACAGGAGCTGAGGTGCTCTTAGCTCATGATTTCAGAAGGTTCAGTCCATGGCGAGCTGGCTCCAGGCAGAAATGACAGAGCAGAATGGTCTGAGGGAGGAAAGCTGCTAAACCCAGAGCAGCCTGGAAGCAGAAAGTAAGAGCCGGAATGAGAAGTAGACCCTCCTGAGGCATGTTCTTTCAACCAGGTCCCACCTCCTAAAGGCCATCAGCTATGAACACCAATAGATCAACCCACGGATAAGCGCAGCACCCTGTGATCCATCCAATCAGCTTTCGAAAGCCATCCCCCATACAAGAATCCTGGAAGATGTTTCAGATCTCAACCACAGCAGCAAGTAAGGAAAGAGACCAAGAGCACTCCCCCCACCTCCTCCCACCATATCCACTCTGTTTCCTGCAGCAGCAGTACCCAGCTTCCCTCCTTCCCTTCCACAAAAGAAGAACCTTGCCTCCTTGTGGAAGGGATCCTATCCTCTGAGCTATAAAACCCTGCTCTACCATTCCTCCCACATTCCCTTTACCCCCCATACTCCACAGCTTCCACCTGCCTGTCTAAGTCCTTCCCATCAGCATCTTCACAGTAATAATGTATCTTTAAACAGACACCTCCCCAGTGGTGTGGAAGACAGATGTGAGACTTAGAAGATGCAGTGGAGCATTTTTCCTGATGCTAGATGAAATATCCTACAGCCATAATTGAAAGGACAAGTTTGTTTGGCTCATGGTTCTAGAGGTTTCAGTCCATATTGACTCCAAGGCAGAATCATCATGGGAGAAAGGCAGAATAAAGCTGCTCAGTTCATGATGGCTAGGAGACAGAGCAAGAGAGATCACCAGACAGACCTATGTCCTCCAAAGACATCTCACCCTCCACTGGGGTTCCACCTCCTAGTACAACATTCAGCTGTGAACTTCAGCGAGTTAATCCACTGATGATCCAATTACCTGTCTGGAATCTCTGAATTTAGTCAGGTCACAATTAAGCTCAGTGTCACAGAAGACACCGAAGCACAGCCAAGTGAGGCCAACACAGAGGCTGTGGCCGTGAGCCAGGCGGCATAAGGGCCTTAAACTCAAGAAGCCAGGTTAGGAATCACAAGTAACAGACTGAGTCTCATTTTAGAGGTGTGACAGATGACATTTTCTCTCAGAGAATACTCAGAGTTTAATAGTTTTTGACTCAGAGCTGACAGGAATGGTAACACTTTAAACAAAGTGACAGGACAGGAAGATGGATATTTTTAGACAGAAGAATCTTTAGACAGTCATCTAATTAATATAACATAGTCACTGGTCTACTCTGAGAATTTCAAGGCTGCTGTTGTTTCTGGGGCAGATGTGCTGATACTCAAGGCACTTGCAATTTATGGCCACACAGCAGCTGCCTTTCTGGGACATGGTATAGAGAGAGCTGTTCAGGGAGGGGAGAGTTAAGACTAAACATACGGTTGGCTCTGCACTCTCAGTTCACATGCATGTATATGTATGTATGTATGTATTTGAGAAGCTAGTAGATGGCAAACTGGTTGGCTCATAGTTGGCCTCGCAGCATATACCAACATTGCACAGCTATGAAAACTTCTCATTCCAGAGCAAATTATTTTGCATAAGCTCAGTGCTCTTCTACAAGGACAGCTAGAAACCCAAGTAGTCAGAGTCAAGTCACAGACACGCAAAAGTCAAAGAGGACAGTAAGAACCTTTCAACAGGAGGCCTTAGCATCAGGTTCTCTCACATCACTCTTCCTGCTCAGGATTTGGTGACTTGAACCCAGCCCTCTGCTCTCTCAGGATCCCAGCTCTCAACAGGCTGCCTTTCCACACTCCTGGACTTAGAAAGGAGCTAGGAGATAAGGGAGGTGAAAGTGATCAGAAAGCTGAAGGGCAGGGTACCTGTGAGAACACTGTAGGCCTTGCTGAGTGAGTGTGGCCTGATGGAAACAGTGCTTCGCGACACTGGCCTGTCCTGCACACTGCCTGGGTTTGGTACAGTCACTGCAGTAGGGCTCTGCCCCATCTAGTCTGTATCAAACAAAAACCTTATACACATTTCAAATTGCTTCTGAAGAGGAGGTATCGCCCTTGTTGAGATTCATTCACTAGCAGATTTCCTACTTTGTAGTTTCCTCTTTTCTACTAGAATTTCAGCTATTAATGTTTCTTCAAAACTAGATCTGGCTAACCCCTCCCTCCTCCCCAACTCTTGCTGGTTGCTATCATCCATTCCTAAGGCTGTAAGTACCATCCATAGCCAAAACCTCTCATAATGGCACTATATATACAGCTACTAGATAGTGCTGCTTGAGTGGAAGGATTAGTGTAAGACATCCTGCACCTAACAGGTCCCAAATAAATGCTTCATGTTGTACTCCGACCCCAGAGTCTCTGCCTCCTTCCTCCCATGTTTCCAATCTCAACAGAAAGAACTCTCATCTCCTCAGTTTTCCAAGCCAGAATCCCAGGAGTGTATCCAACTAGTTCCCAGAATGGGCTGCTCAGGTTCACATCATCTTTGCCAACTGCCTTAGGCAAGATGAGTAACTTCCCAGTGGCTGCACTACCAAAATTATGAGATAGTGTGCCAGTGGTAATTCAATAATGCTTCCACAACACTTGGGCTGAGAATGCTTCCTTTTATCATAAAAGCAAGGACTAAAAAAGCTTATCAACAAAGCATATTTCTGAAATATGTTAATATGCTTTTCTCTTCTACATTCTTTTCCATGGCATTCTCCTTCCTCAAACCAGGAATTTGTATCAGGATGAACAGGATATTATAATAGGAAGGCAAAAGATGAAAGGGAAGTGCCATAAAGTTCAGCTTTTGATTATCAATAAAAGCTTATTTTTTAGTTCCTAGTACAGTTGTTTTGAAATCTTGCCCTCTGCTGTGAACAAAGGAATGTTTATGAATCTGTTAAAGTCCCAGATACTACAAGCTAGGCCTAGGGTACAGAAACATCTCACGATGTGCTATGATGAAGGTCCAGCTGAGGGGAATAGGAGGGAAAGCCTCAGGGTAGGAACAAAGAGCAACTGAAGAGGGCCTACAAGATCACCACTCCCCATTTTAACACTTTATACCCCTTTTCAACTTTAAAACAAGTTTAAGGGAGTTCCTTATACCAGATTAAAGAAGAAGCCAAGCCTTAAGTGGGAAGCCCATGTTCTGTTCTGATATCCTGGGGCTAATGTCTGACAGCAGACCAGAATCACTTCAAGAGGCAAGTGATGCATCTATAGGAGAGGGCTGGGGGTTGACGTGGGTGAAACAGACTTCTTTGTCAAAGTGAAATAGTCTTCCAGGCTGCTTCTTTAAGAGTAAACCATCTATTCTCTTCTTATAGATCTCCAAAGTGACAAAATCCATAATGTTCTATGAAAAAATCATTTTGATGATTTAGTACTATGATAGTAAAGACATTTTTATTAGTTTTAAGAACACTGAATCATCAGCTCAACTCAGCTATTGAGGACAGAGACAAAGAACAGAAAAAACTGGATTCAAGAACAGACAGTCACTCAGCTATGCTTCTGGACATGTTCTGTAACTATGGTGGGCCCATAACATACTACCTCACCTAATGGTCCTCTACAAAATCAATATGATACAGGGCCACATCTCAGAGAAGACATACTTGAATAATTTGGATAGGTCATTAGCAACTATCTCAGCAAGGAACTATTAGTAAATCTCTATTACTTCAGCCCTACCTCCCAGGACAATGGAAGAGGGTTATGATGCTCTTGATGAAACTAAATGATCTTTCCCAGAAAAGTCTTCTCAGCTGCTGACTCTGGAAGACACAGGCTCTAGGGTAGGAGCAAGTGACAAAGATGTCCATCCATCCTAAGTGACTTCAAGCAGAGCTTCCAAATAGCTTCTCAAATACACAACTGCCTCTAGAGTGAACTAGAGGTTTCTATCCCAGAGTGGGTGCCCCACACTGAAAGGGCTAGATAGGAACCCCTGCCCCATAGATAGGGTTTGATCAGGGAGCTCTAGGAAGAGAAATCTTTGTCATTCTATTCATTATATCAGCATACATTCTGCAAAACAGAATATAAGGGGCTCTATAAATAAAAGAAAGTAAAATGAACAAAATTGCAGAAATGACAACCCCACAAAAATGGAAAGAAAAATCTCTGCTTTGGATTGCTGAGCTAGGGTTTGTATGTCAGGTAATTACAATGGATCAATAAGTGCAATGACAAATAGAGTAAAACTCTAGGAGTCCCATGACCCAAGGGAGAAGCAGAACAAACCAGAGTGTGCATATATTGATACTCAATATCCTAACAAAACATCAGCACTACACATTTAAATTAAATGCAGCTAGAAATACAGTTCCCACATCTATATTAGCACACTCTCAACAATCTCTCGGGAAAACAAAGCATGGGCACAGCTGCTAGATTCAAGACATTTTCTACAAAGACTTCCCATAATTCTAAGTATTATTGACACTTGATCTTCTAAAGAAAGTTAATTCCCTTTTTAACCAAAAAGAACATCTTTTTAAAAGTATGTCATCAATTATGAAACATTTTTGCTCTCTATTTTGGGAATACGAGAACCAAATTAATTTTGTCATCTTTTGACTATAGGTATCCCTCCTGTGCCTTCCAACAGCATTGATTCGTAACAGGGGAAAGAGCCAGGTAAGGAGCCATAAAAGGCATCTGCTTTTAAATCTATCACTGTGGCTCTAAAGGACAAACACAGATTTTCTCCTGACCACACTGCACTGCCTGAAGGCCGTTCTGCACCACCTCTCATCCACGGAGTTCTCACCTCCAAGTCTCTGCTACTGACAAAGACCAGGTGGGTCACCTGGGCTGCACAGGGGGTTTCAGCAAAGCTCAGAACCTTGCTTCAGAAAGCACCTTGGAGTGTTTAATAATAAGTCACAATCTTTGGAGTGAGGCCTGGACATGGGAGTGCAGTCTTTCTATATGATTCACAGGTGCAGTCATTTCTGAGAAACACTGCAGAAGAGATAAGCACACCTAAAATTGGAGAATTCTCTTCCTTCTAACAAATTTGCAAGTTCCATGGCTTCTTTGCTTAATCAAAACCTACTCTCAGATCCCTGTTTCACATTGAAACATCAAAAGCAACTCAAGGATTGAAGAGAACATCAAAACTTGTGAAACGGAGTTCCTTTTCGAAGAACCGAGTCCCCAGAACAACAGATATGCATCTGTTCTAAAGGTTTCCCCAACACTAGCCCAAAGACTTATTCCTTTCTAAATCTCTTGTGGAGCTCAAAAAATACAGAGGATATGGACTCCCTCAAGCTTCTTATTTAGAACTAGGAGCAGGGGCTCTTCAGTGAGCCTAAGGCAGAGCTATTTAGGGGAAGCTCTGCTTGTTGCATCATGGGCAAATCAGATCCAGTCACAGACTGAGACTTAATTCTAATCATTTTTGTGAAAAAGGCCTTCCCAAACCAAAGCAGTGTGCACTGCTGTATAACATAATCAAAGAGCTACTAAAAAGAGCAGTGCTCTTTAACATAACCTAGAAAGAGAACAATAATAGTGGAACTGTGGCCTTGTATCCTTAACTATACTTCCTTTGAAAGGGATAGGTTACACTGATTCAAGCACCTTCTTCCCTTTGTAAAGGGAATATTGATGAGAACCATAGTAAGTGGCTGACATGCAGCTTTTCCATAAATGAATAGAAACAATCCATGAAGAATATTGCATAAGGAGCTTTAGCCACTAAATTACTCATCTCTTACTTTTAAGCATGCATCTTTATTAGTAATTAAAAACTGAGGCTGCATCTCAAAATTATAACTCTGAGTTATTTTCTATGCTATATAATTTTACATACACTACAAAATATATACAAATATTTTAAATTTTTGAAGGATATAAGGAAAAAATTGAAGTTTTAATATATTTTCTTTACACATATCAATGAATCAGCTTTCCCAAACTGATACACCCAGCAGTTTGAAGACTGCTGTTCCAACTCATTCACTATCACAGGCACCAGAAGTAACCGTGGCTTCTGGCCACTTACAAAAAGCTGCTTTCTGGCCTCTACCACAAATTTTTGTTAGTGGTGCCTAGCTAACTGCCATATCAAGTAAGTGGTTCTAAAACAATGGAATCATTTGCTTCTTGCAATATAATGCATTATTGCTTCCTTGCTTAAATTTACAGATGACATCACCAAAAGAGCAGAGCTGTTCACATTCTAACATGAATCGTCAGGGCTCCCAAATGACCACAGCCCAATTTTTCTGACTGTGGAACTGAAAGCTGTTGGTCTTTCATGCGCAGCAGTAAATATGTTTAGACATAGTGTGCCTGGTACTTACTTCCTCTAGACAGACAGAGTGGAAGTTATAGGTGGTCATGAACACAAGCCCAGAAGAAAACCCAAAGAACTTAGCTAAGTACATAGAATTGGCCATCCTTAGACACTTGGCCTGAAAGTAAGATCAGTTCTGCCCTATGAAAGAATCTCAGTCAATTTTCAATTCTCCTCCCAGCCCTTCCTTCTCTTGGACACTTGACATGACAATGACACATATCACATGTTTCATGTCAGTACCATCACTGTCACTGGGCCTGATGTTCACTGAACACTTACTTTGTCAGAAACCAGTATCAATCGATTTAATTCTAGCAGTTTTTTGAGTTAGACATTGCTGCCTGCTGATACAGGTAGGCCTGTGCCTATGTAGTGAGATGAACTCAGGGAGCTTAAGGTCAGTTTGTCTCAAGAACACAGGCATTGTTGCTCCCGGCCTTGGATCTCAACTCTTCTCAGCTGCCTCACTTCACTTTATCTTCCTTTGCTACTGAACTTAGGCACCTTGGCACATGAGCTTTGCAGCTGCTCTGTCTTCTGGGATACAGACATGAAAATGTGCAGCTGAAAGAGAAAGAGTGGTTAACACAGCGTGAAAGGCATTACTACGATGTAAATAGGAATGCCATTTTATCCTGCTAGACTTCACATTCTATTAGCTTTTTTCCACCGAAAATCATTTCAGACACCTTGAAAACTAAATCTTACTCACATGTCACCACCATTAATTCCAAAAGAAACCACACGGGGTGACAAGTTTGACACTGACATCAGAAAAAGGCCGCATAAAAAGAACAAGGTGGAATAACCTCAAGAGCCCACCTCCTCAGGGCTCAGCCCAGCACCAGACTCTGCACTTAGTATTCCACATGTTTTAACCTGTTTATGCCTCACAAGAGCCTGAGAAAGCAAAGGCACGCACAGATATTCTTGCTTTTCAGAAAACACAGCACCTTATGTGCAGATTGGGTGATGCTGGGATGATCCCTGGAGTCCATGCTAGCCCCCGGCTCAGATAGAACCAAAAAAAGTCACCTCAAACCAACCTAGTGTCCAGAGGCTTTAAAAAACTTAAAAACATGGATTCTTGGACTAGATGCTTTTTTCTATCAGATTAAATGATTATTATTGAAAGAAAAACTGGTACCTGTACATAATTCAAATCCATACAGATAAGTAGATCTTAATCAGTGGATAAGAACAGAGATACATGCATCAAGTTAGAGAGACCTAATATGTAAAATACAAAAATCAGAATGCAGAAAGTACAGTCATGGAATCATGGACGAGAAGTGCAAAGGTGGAATGATACCATATGGATAACTAGAAAGTCTTATAAGAACAGAGATACATGCATCAAGTTAGAGAGACCTAATATGTAAAATACAAAAATCAGAATGCAGAAAGATACAGTCATGGAATCATGGACCAGAGGTGCAAAGGTGGAATGATGCCATACGGATAACTGGAAAGTCTTGTTCAGCACCTTTAAAAAAGTCAGTTGCATAAGAGCCTAACGAGAGTAAATCTTAAAAGCTGAATTTATAGTTACAAAGCAAGTCAGTAGTTACCTTGGAGTAGAGGGCTGAACTTCTAAGGAATGCAAAGAAATTTTTGTGAATAAAGGAAAGGTTATTTGGATTGTGGTGATGATTTCATAGGTGGATACACATATCAAAGTATGTCAGATTTGCACTTCAATGTATGTGACTGCACTATATAAATGTGCAGTTAATTGCCAGTCAATTAAACCTCATTAAAGTTTTAATACAAATAGTGCTTGAGCATGCTCAGGAGCAGGAGGGAGCAAATATGAAGCGACTTGCCAGCTTGCAAAGATACACAGCACCTTCCAAAGTCAACAAATTTTTGCCAAAAGCTAAGTGACTTGTGGTCTCTTCTACCAAAAATTCTGCATAAAGAAGTTAACTCTTCTAATGCACCCAACTATATAAAACAAACATTAGTGAACATAAAAAGCCAGATAACCATGAATACAATAGTAGTAGGGGACTTCAATACTCTACTGTCACAAATTGACAGATCAACTGGACAAACAATCAACAAGGAAATACTTGAGCTAAATCAAACTTTTGAGCAAATGGACTTATTAGATGCCTACAGAATTTTTCACCCTTCAAAGTGGGAATATACCTTCTTCTCAGCTGCTCACGGATCATTCTTCAAGATAGATTACATTCTAGTTCACAGAACAAGCTTAAGTAAATGCAAAGGAATTGAAGTTATCTCCTGCATACTATCAGATCATAGTGCCTTGAAACTGGAGCTGAATAGCAGAAGAAATTCCAAGATCCTCACAAACACATGGAAATTGAACAACACTCTGTTGACCAACCAATGGGCCACAAAAGAAATTAAAGAAGAAATTAAACAGTTTCTACAACTAAACAACAACCCCAGCACAATGTACAGGAATTTATGGGACACAAAGCAGTTCTATGAGGGAAATTCATAGCAGTGAATGCCTACACTCAGAAAATCAAGCCAACTCAAATAAACAATCTAATGATGAACCTCAGACAATCAGAAAAAGAGGAGCAAGACAAACCCAAAGCTTGTACTAGGGAGGAAATTATAAGGATCAGAGCAGAAATTAATGCAATGGAGACAAAGAGAACAACACAAAAAATCAATGAATCAAAGAGTTGGTTCTTTGAAAGGATAAATAAAATCGACAGACCCTTAGCCAACCTTATCAAACAAAGGAAGGAAAAGGCTCAAATCCATGCTATAAGGAATGAAAATGGGGAAATCAGCACAGATCCAGAGGAAGTCCAAAGGATAATAAACATGTACTTTGCAAATTTGAACTCCAAAAAGATGGAAAATCTAGAAGAAATGGATAGATTCCTAGACACATATGAACTTCCAAAGCTGAACAAAGAGGACATAAAAATGTTAAACAACCCAATATCAATCTGTGAACTTGAAAATGTAATAAAAAACCTACCAACAAAGAAAAGCCCTGGTCCTGATGGCTTCACTGCTGAATTCTACAAAACTTTTAAAGAAGAGTTAATGCCAGTACTTCTCAATCTTTTTAATGCAATTGAAAGGGAAGCAGCACTCCCCAAATCATTCCTTGAAGCAACCATCACCCTGATTCCAAAGGCAGAGAAAGATCCCACCAAAAAAGAAAACTACAGGCCAGTCTCTCTAATGAACATTGATGCAAAAATCCTCAATAAGATACTGGCAAACAGAATACAGAGTTATCAAGAAAATCATACACCCTGATCAAGTCAGATTTATCCCAGGGATGCAAGGCTGGGTTTAACATACATAAATCAACCAATGTAATATACTTTATTAACAGACTCAAGGACAAAAACCATATGATTATCTCAATAGATGCAGAAAAAGGATTTGACAAAATCCAACACCCATTCATGATCAAAACCCTACAGAGAATAGGAATAGATGGACTTTTTCTCAATTTGATACAAGCCATTTACAAGAAACCAATAGCCAGCATCATACTTAATGGGCAAAACCTGGAACCTTTTACATTAAGATCAGGAACGAGACAAGGATGCCCACTGTCACCACTCTTATTCAATATAATACTGGAGGGGCTGGAGATTTAGCTCAGTAGTTCTAACGCCTGCCTCAAAGCGCAAGGTCCTGAGTTTGATCCCCAGTAACCACATATAATGCTGGGTGTGGTGACTCACACCCACCAACAATCAATACCATATACCACAGTGCCAGGCATGGTGGCTCATGCCTGTAAACCCAGCACTCGGGAGGCAGAGACAGGAGGATTGCTGAGTTGGAGGCTTGCCTGGGCTACATAATGAGCTCAGGGCCAGCCTGAACTACAAAGTGAGACAATGTCTCAAAAAAAAAAATATATATATATGGTACTGGAAATATTAGCCATAGCAATCAGGCAAGACAAAGATATAAAAGGAATAAAGACAGGAAAGGAAGAAGTTAAACTGTCATTATTTGCCAATTATATGATATTCTATCTAGAGGATCCTAAAAACTCAACCAAAAGACTGTAAGACTTAATTACCAAATTTAGCAATGCTGCTGGATACAAGATCAATGCTCAAAAATCAACAGCCTTTGTCTACACAAACAATAGTCTCATTGAAAGAGAAATTGGGAAGTCAATCCATTGCACAATAGCACCCAGAAAAAGGAAATGTCTAGGAATCAATCTAACAAAGGAGGTGAAAGACCTTTACTCTGAAAACTATAGGACTCTGAAAAATGAGGTAGAAAAGGATATCAGAAAGTGGAAAGATATCCCTTGTCCCCAGGTAGGGAGAACCAACATCATCAAAATGGCTATACTTCCACAACTACTAAACAGATTCAATGCAATTCCAATTGAAATTCCAACACTATACTTCACAATGATAGAGAAAAAATCCAAAAATTCATCTGGAAACACAAGAAACCTAGAATAGCAAAAGCAATTCTAAGCAACCATGACATGGCGGTGGGTATTACAATCCCCAATTTAAAACTCTACTATAAAGCCACTGTGATAAAAACTACATGCTACTAGCAAAGTGACAGGCCCAAGGACCAGTGGAATAGATTAGAAGATCCAGAAACAATGCCAGATACACTAAGCCACCTTATCTTTGACAAAGGAACCAAACAAACATTCTCAATGGAGGAAAGACAGCTTCTTTAACAAATGGTGCTGGAAAAACTGGGCTTTAACCTGCCAAAAACTAAAGCTAGACCTATCTCTTTCACCGTGTACAAAACTAAATTCACAATGGATTCAAGACTTAAACATTAAAACAGAAACAATAAGCCTGCTGGGAAACATGTTAGGTAAAACTCTTGGAGACACTGGCTTAGGCAGAGACTTTATGTATAAAACCTCTATAGCACAAGAACTAGCAGAAAGAATCAACAAATGGGATCTCATCCTACTAAAAAGCTTCTGCACAGCAAAAGAAGTCACTGGCATTGCTAAAAGGCAACCAACAACATGGGAAAAAATCTCTACTAGCTGTTTATCAGACAAAGGGCTATTATCTACAATATATAAAGAACTTAAACAGATCAGCCTCCCCAAGTTTAAAGACCCAATTCAAAAATGGGCTTCTGAAATGAACACACACTTCTCAGAGGCAGAAGTCAAAGCAGCTAAGAAACATATGAAGAAATGTTCAACATCACTGGTCATTCGAGAGATGCAAATAAAAATAACACAGATTTCATCTTATTCCACAAAGAACAGCTGTATTACAAAATCAACGAACAATAAATGCTGGCGAGGCTGTGGGGAGAAAGGAACCCTTCTCCACTGTTGGTGGGATTGCAGACTGGTGCAACCATTGTGGAGATCTGTGTGGAGATTCCTCAGAAAATTAGGACTAGATGTCTCATTTGACCCTGCTAACCCCCTGCTAGGAATATACCCAAAGGAATTAAAAAATTGGAAAGACATATGTACACCCTTGTTCACAGCAGCTCAGTTCGTGATAGCCCAATCTTGAAAACAACCCAAATGCCCTTCAACTGGACACTGGATAAAGAAGATGTGGTTTTGTTTTAAAATGGAGTATTATTCTGCCATAAAAATGACAAGATTCATTCATTTATGTGCAAATGGATACACCTGAGGCCACACTAATAAGTGAAATAAATAGATCACAGATATGCAAATACCAGATCTTTTCTTTGATATGAAAACCTGTAGATGTAAAAGAGCGCTAGAAAGTATGACAGTTTTTGTAGAATGGGAAATTTCCAAAGGAAATTTGGTGTGGGAACATAATGAGGGGAAGGAATAAATATGATTCTGAAAGAAAATAAAAGAGCATATATATAGGGCTGGGGAGGTGTGGGTGGGTAGGGGTGTGGGTAAAAATGAGAATTAACTTGTGTTATATACTGGTACAAATTCCCCAATGTTGAGTGTGATTGTGAGATGTTTATAAAATATACCAATAAAGAATTCAATTTAAAAAAAAAAAGGAAGTTAACTCTTTCCCTCTCCTGATCCAGCAACCACTCATACCAGACAGGAAAAAAGGCCGTGTCCTCTGGTGACCAGAACAGGACAGTATGTGAAAAGTCATGCTCACAAGGAAAGCCTGTAGCAGCCAGATGTTTGGCCCAGAGTTGAGGCAAAGGAGGACAAATGGGGCTTCCATGCCAGAAAATGGCCACTGACCTGGAGAGTTGCTAAATGGAGAATGAGCAGGGCACTAGAGAAATGCCCAACAAAGGAAGGTCCAAGTTCTACAAATCCACAGCCCTGAAGAGATGTTGAACAGTCCCAAGTCTGTTTTCATGCATACCAGAGTATTCTACACCTTAACCACTAAAACGATAAAGCTATCAGCTCCATCTATGTTGTTTGATCTGCAAACTGGAGAATTAAAAAGTCCCTCTTTCTTCAGTAGCACATCCACTCTTGAATTTCTATTAGTGGTTACCTTTTTTTAGTAGAACACAACTGATACTTTGTTCCATACTGCTCCCTGGCAGGTTTTCAATTATTTTACTTACTTTTTGCATTTCTTGGGACACAAACTAAGCAAGGTATTCTTTCCCAAGAACTCAAACAGGGATTTAGAGTGCTCCTTCCCACCAACCACAGGCCAAAGGCTGTGCAAACTTTTATGAGTTCCAAACTTACCTTCAGGAAGGCACCCAGTCTGGCTGGCATGAGTCCATTTCAGTCACCGTTCAGGACTATGCAACAGGTACATTTAGATGCATTCCCCTACCCCAAGGTCCTAGGCAACAGCAATCTAATCCTTCACTATTAGTCACACTTTGGCAACACAGCAGAGACAGATGGGGATTGTGGGTGCTCAATTACCTTGGCCATCTGAGCAACTAGATCTGCTTTACAGCAATCTCATCTTTCATAAAAATAACACAAAACAAACAGCATGGAAAAAAAAAAAGATTAAGTTCACCAACTCAAGAAGATGGGCTCCTACTAAAGGAGCTAGAAAGGCACCAAAACTTAATCCTACTGTAGAATCTGAGATACTCTTATTAAGGGAAAAGATCTCTCCTTTGGCCATTGGTGCTGCCCTGGGACCAGAGTCTGCTCTGTGCTGACTAGAATGGGGCTAGTCAGCAGATGGCTGGGGAGACTTAGGGCTTCTTGACTACTACAGGATGCTCTGGCCAAACACTGGGACTGGATTCCATCTCTATTATTTTATGGCCATAGAGAACTGTTCAGTGTGTTTAAATTTTTACCTTCATCAGCATCACAGGGTTAACTAATCTGATGTGGCAATTAGAGGAACTAAATGCATTAATGTGTCAATAATTTTTTAATTGAATACTTTATTGGTACATTTTTAAACTAAATTCTTTATTGGTACATTTTATATACAGTTCACAATCACAATCAAAATTGGGGAATTTGTATCAGTATATGACATGAGTTCTCATTTTTACCCATAGCCCTACCCACCCTACAACCCCTAAACCCCTATATACAAGTGCTTTCTTTTTCTTTTTAAATCATATTTATTTTTCTCCTCATTACTTTTTCCTACCACTTTCTCTTTGAGATTTCCTATTTCACAAAATCTATCATGTATTCTAGAACTCATTTATATCTACAGGTTCTCACACCAGAGGAAAGATATGGTATTTACATATCTGTAACCTATTTATTTCACTTATTAATGTGTCCTCAAGTGTGTTCATCTGCACATAAATGACTCAAACCTGTCATTCTTCGTGGTAGAGTGATATTCCATTTTATAAAAAAAAGCGCACACACACACATCTTCTTTATCCAGTCTCCAGTTGATGGGCAGCTGGCTTGTTTCCAAGATTGGGCTATCACACACTGAGCTGCTATGAACTTGGGTGCACATATGTCTTTACAATGTGATTCTTTTAATTCCTTTGAGTATATGCCTAGCAGGGGAACAGCAGGGTCAAATGGGACCTCTAATCCTAGTTTTCTGAGGAATCTCCACACTGATCTCCACAATGGTTGCACAAGTCTACAATCCCACCAACACTCATGCAGTCACAGTCTCCCCGCAGTCATGCCAGCATTTATTGCTGGTTGATTTTGCAATAGTAGCCAGTCTTTGTGGAATGAGATGAAGTCTCAGTGTTGTTTTCATCTGCATCTCTCGAATGGCCAGTGATGTTGAACATTTCTTTATATGCTTCTTGGCTGCTTTTACTTCTGCCTCTAGAAGTGTCTGTTCATTTCAGATGCCCATTTTTGAATTGGGTCTTTAAATCTGAGGGTACTGATTTAAGTTCTTTATATATTCTAGATAGTAGCCCTCTGTCTGACAAACAGCTAGTAAAGATGTTTCCCCATGTTGTTGGTCATCTTTTAGCTGTGCCAGTGGTTTCTTTTGCTGTGCAGAAGCTTTTTAGTAGGATGAGACCCCATTTGTTGATTCTTTCTGCTAATCCCATGTTATAGAGGTTCTTTGCTCATAAAGTCTCTGCCTAAGCCAATGTCTCCAAGAGTTTTACCTAATCTGTTTTGCAGCATGTTTAGGGTTTCTGTTTTAATGTTTAAGTCCCAAATTTATTGTGATTTTAGTTTAGTACATTGTGAAAGAGATAAGTCTAGCTTTAGTTTTTGGCAGGTTAAAGCCCAGTTTTTCCAGCACCATTATTAAAGAGGCTGTCTTTCCTCCATTGAGGATGTTTGGCTCCTTTGTCAAAGATAAGGTGGCTTAGTGTACCTGGCATTGTTTCTGGATCTTCTAATCTATTCCACTGGTCCTCACGTCTGTTACTTTGCCAGTAGCATGTAGTTTTTATCACAGTGGCTTTATAGTACAGTTTTCTGTTAGGGATTGTAATACCCCCTGCCATGTCCTTCTTGCTTAGAATTGCTTTTACTATTCTAAGTCTCTTGTGGTTCCAGATGAATTTTGGGATTATTTTCTCTAGCTCTGTGAAGTATGGTGTTGGAATTTCAATTGGAATTGCACTGAATCTGTATAGTAGTTGTGAGAGTATAGCCATTTTGATGGCATTTGTTTTCCCTACCCAGGAACAAGGGATGTCTTTCCACTTTCTGATATCTTCTTCTATCTCCTTTTTCAAAGTGCTGTAGTTTTCAGAGTAGAGGCCTTTCACCTCCTTTGCTAGATTGATTCCTAGATATTTCATTTTTTTGGATGCTATTGTGAAAGGGACTAACTTCCCAATTTCTCTTTCAGTAAGTCTGTTGTTTGTGTATACAAAAGCTGTTGATTTTTTTAGCATTGACCTTGCATCCAGCTGCATTACTAAATTTGGCGATTAAGTCTAGCAGTCTTTTGGTTGAGTTTTTAGGATCCTCTATATAGAGAATCATGTTATTGGTGAATAATTACAATTTAACTTCTTCCTTACCTATCTTTATTCTCTTTATTCTTTGTCTTGCCTCATTGCTGTGGCTAATATTTCTAGCACTATATTGAACAAGAGTGGTGACAGTGGACATCCTTGTCTCATTCATGATCTGAGTGTAAAAGGTTTCAGTTTTTAACCATTTAGTATGAAAATGTGTCAATTATTTCTATATTCCTGAGTGCATGTCAATTAGAAGCCTTGGGGTAAAGTACAGATGAAACAAGTAAGAGAACACTGCACCATGCAGTGTCTTACTTTTAATTCCTTACTTTTCATTCGCTCCACACAGGTTATTCATAACAGACAATTTACTTTTAAAACAAATTAAGCTCATGAAAAAATATTCTTATCCTTGGAAATGGTACAAGAATACAGAAAAAAAGATTACTTGAAATAGGATCCATGAAAGAAAAATTTTACTTTGAGCATCCCTTGAATTGTATTACACTCGTATTCAAGAAGCTCTAAAATGTCTTCCTTGCTCTGGGCAAGTATTTACCAAACAGCATTGCACAGAACATTAGTCCCTTGAGATAATCTTTGAAAACAGTTTTGTGTCTAAGATTTGCAGAGGCATCAGGATGCATCCCTCTCCTACAGACTCAGAACATAGTATATCCATGTAGAGGCCTTCAGAGGTTCTGCCTGAAAGGAAGATGCTTAACTTGATTCACTCAAGGTTTCCCAACTCATCTGACTAGATAGCTCCTTCAGCCAATAAAAAACATAAAGCTGAGCCTAGCTGCCAAGGACCTAAATTGTGTCTAACTCCAGCCCCCAAACTCCTTGTAGATACACTGACCATGTAGTTTGGATCTGCCTGGGTACTGCTCCCAGGTCCCACCTTTTGTTTATAATAATTTTATTGACGGAAAACACAATTCACTCATTTAAAGTGTGTAACACAATGGCTTTTACAACACTTGCAGAGCTGTGGATCCTTCACTACAGACAACTTTTTTTTTTTAATTGCAGTATTGGGGTCAAACTCAGGCTCTTGTGCTTGCAAGGTAGGCATGGTACCACTTGAACTAAATCCCCAGCTTTCTCACCATACAGTTTTAAAACACTTGCACTCCTACATGGACAACTATACCTACTATAAATCAGTCTTTGCTTCTTCTCAAGCTTCTAAGTATTAACCTATTTTCCATATCTATTAGGTTGCACACTATTGACATTCCACATAAATGGCATACAATATGTAGTATTTTCTATATGGTTTATTTCACATCCCATTTTTTTTTCATGGCTTACCAATATGGTAGCATGAGTCAGTTCTTTATTCCTTTTTATAACCAAGTAATTCCATTATATGCATATTTCCTGCTTTGCTTATTTACCAGGTATTAGGCATTTAAGGTGATTTCACCTTCTGGCTATTGTGAATAATGCAACTATGAACAGTTCTAACTTTTCTGACTGAATATAAGGGGGTATATGAGTGGAATTACTAGGACTAGGACATACAAGGACATACATATTCAGTCTTTTGAAGAACCCCTGGATTATTTTCCAAAGTGGCTGCACTAATCTACATTTCTGTTAGCAGAGTATGAGGTTTCTCATCTTTCCACATCCTTGCCAATACATGTTATTTTTTACTCCAGCCATCATAATAGGCATGAAGCAGAATCAGCTCATTGCAAGCTTCTAATCATGTCTTTTAACTTTTTTTTTTTTTGAGACAGGGTCTCACTTTATAGTTCAGGCTGGCCCTGAGCTCACTATGTAGCCCAGGCAAGCCTGGAACTCAGCAATCCTCCTGTCTCTGCCTCCCGAGTGCTGAGATTATAGGCGTGAGCCACCACGCCTGGCTCTAACCATGCCTTTTGATGGGTGCCTCTTATGGTCACAGTACTCTAGTTGCCCCAGTACTTTCTCTATCTGCATGTAACCAACTCATCCAGACCCAGCTAAAACTCTATGGTTTTCTTAGAATCTGCAACACTGTCTCCAAACTCAATTCAAATGACACTAGGGCATAGCTTCTACTTATACCTCTTGTAGTTATGGGCTTTTCCCTTCTTATGTCTTCTCTTTCCAATCAGTGACCTTTTTAAGAAATAGAATGAGGGAAGCATTCTATATGTCCATCAACTGATGAATGGATAAGGAAAATATGGTCTTTATACTTTATGGGTTACTACTCTGCAGTACAGAAGAATAAACTCAAGTCACCTGTAGGAAAATAAATGGATGAATGCTCCTTGAGATCATAATGCTAGGTGAAATAAATCAAAACATAAATAAAAGACCAAAATAAATGACAGATTTCAGGAAATAGGGAGATAGATCTTTTGCAAAAGGAAAGGGCCAAAAAAATGGAGAGAGAAGGGAAAGAGAAGACAGGAAAGAATGCAAAAAAAAAATGGAGATATTATAAAGTCATTCTCCTGAACCTGGGCATGGTAGTGCCTGCCTCTAATCCCAGCACTTGGGAGCCTGCCAATAAGTTTGAGGACAGCACGGGCTACATAATGAATTCAAGGCCAGCCTAGACTACATACAAGATTTTGACTCAAAAAAGCAAAAATCAATCAATCAGTCATTCTTTTACATCAGGAGAGGAAGAAAGAAGGCCCCCAAAAAGTCAAACAGAAATGAAATGAAATGCAAGGGATTTATTCTATTGCTCAAAAAATGGAATAATTCTAAGAAGCTGCTGTTGTCTAAGTCTAGGTTCAAGGTCACAAGAATAAGACAAAAATAAAAGATAGGGAACAGAGCATGTGTTGCTTTGTTTTTCAGATGTTTCTTAAATCCCATTCTCACTGGGAGCATGGCCTGGTGAATGTGAATAGCACAGGAAAGTGGGAACTCCCCTTCCTGCTCTGACTCTCTCGAGAACTGGAATGAGGTGATTCTCACCTGGCCATTTGCTTGTAGGCTTCTTCTGCCACAGCAAAGATGTGTGGGTCCATGTCACCCATGTTTTGGCCACTGTAGGCATAGATGACATCTTGTCCATAAATTGGCAACTGCTCATAAGGGTTAATGGCAACAAGCACAATACCTGCAGATAGATAAGACAGTCAGATTTCTGTAACATAACAACCATGTGGCATCAGCTTAAGATGTCAATCATGTGCACTGAAACTAAAGAACAAGAAGGTAACAGGATGATTCGTAACCACTAAACTAAGACAGATCTGTGTGCTTCTGAGCTAAGTACTCCTAAGGAAAAGAGTAGAACATACAGGTCAAGCCTCAAGCAATATTATAACCTAGAAAAGCATGTGTCCTCACACATGCATATGTGTGTGCGCACACGCACACACACACACACATGCAAACAATCAACAAACTGTTCATAAAAAAGACAGCTATTCCAAGTGCTGCAGGGTGAGAGAGAAAAGGATTCTACCAATAGGTATGAGATTTAACTCATCTAAAAATTAAAATACAGGACAGGAATTATTTTTTTCATTTGTGTATGGGTTGTTTTAACTAAAATATAATTTATGGACAGAGTATAATTGGTGTACTACTTAACCTCTCAGAGCTTCAATTATAGATTGGAGATAACAACTCCATTGACCTGGGATGGCTGCAGGATCATCTGATGAATAGGAGGGGCACTCACATGGGTGCCTTGCACAGTAAGCATCACTGTGTTTGCTTATTATCATATAACAACTTGAACTTTAGTTTTTTTCTTACATCTTATGTTTCTCAAAAAGGATGTGTTGTAATGATAGATTTAATAAACATTCTAAGAATCAGGGAATCCTGTAAGATTCACAGCATCTTGTATAGACAATGAGGGCAAGCTGGTATTAGAGAATGTGCAAAGAAAAAGCAAATTCAGTCTCTGAGAAAAGACAGAAAAATTAGTTTTCCTTTCCCATAAAATCATGTTTTGGATGTAAGAAGACCCACACAATGACATACAAAACAAGAAGCATTTACAGTCACTTGGGGAAGAGGAAGCAAGAACATTCAGTTTCTGGCCAGGAGAATTATACACTACATTCTCTTCTAGCAAGACATGAGCACTCTGAAGTGTCATAAATCAGATTATTCTAAGTAAAGATGCGAAGGCCAGGGGAGAAAGGGATACAAAAGTCTTCCAGTGTAAAAATACTATATGGATCTAAAAATAAGGGCCAAAATCCTGATAAACTCTATAAAACAAGACTAATCACTTGGAGAATTCTCTTAGAACCATCAATGCAAGTTCTGTGGTTATCGGAAATTTTGATTAATCTAATTCATGTAGCATTCAATGCAGATTTTCATTTCAGATCCTGAGGTTACATTTTCCCAAAATACTTTTAATTCCAACTGAGAAGCGAGTGGCTCCCTGATGATTTAAGAAGGCACCTAGGCCCACCTCAGGCACCTGAATGCCTGATGCCAGTGTGTCTGGATGAACAGGAACCAATTGCAGGGCAACTCTGAGGGACTCCTAATCTTGAAACTTAATGGTCATTTATCCTAAAAGGGGAGATTTTTCTAAAAAAATTCTTATCAAAGTTTCTGATAACAGCTTGTTTCTTTCAAATAAAGTTCCCTCTAGCAATTGGAGTGAAGGAGCTTTTGAGAAACTATCTCTCTCATAAACACTAAAATCTCGCAGACCAGCTCATCCTAATTCATTAGCTAACCCAGGAATTCCAAACCCAAGTCAAATATAAAAGTGAAAAAGCTGGTGGGTACCTCAGGCATCACTATGAACAGGAATAAGACTAAGGCTCTGAGCACAACAGGTCAGTTTCCACAGATACTCCCAACTTGTCTGCTTCTCAAGCAACAATTCACTGGTTTTATCTTTGTCATATCACTTAACAATATTAAAAAAGTATGAAGAAACCAACATTTGAATATGGGAAAAGGAGAAATTTCAGGAAAAGCATGTATGATAATGTCAGGACTTACTATTTAAGCACTGGTTATGGAATTCCTCATTAATTCAATAAAAACTCATCAAACACCATGTTTGCACACCAGTAAGTGAGGTCAGAGAGAAAGGCAGCCTTTTGAAGCAGAAAGCATAATCTGAGTTCACATGGGCAGGTATGCCTTTCATGGTGAGAGTGTGCACCAGAACTAGCATACTGTGATGCACCAACCATTCTTATGAATCTGAGGACAAACCTAAACCAGCTGCCCCACTGGATGTGGCCCATTTCTTCCCTGGTTGAATGGTGATTGACATCTGCCATCCTGCTGAGGCAAAGGCAGCTTGTCACACTTACTGCAAACCTTTTGAGGGAGTCAGAGGGGTGGTACTTGATATGAGCATAAAATCAAGATTTTTTTAACTATGTAATGAACTAATACCTAAAGAAAAGCAGTTTCAAATACATACAGCAAACAGATGTCTCCTACTTACCACAGTAAGTGTAGATATGGTTGGACTCTAGGAAACGGACCTTCAGATTATGTAAAACTGCAGGCTCATGGAGATAGCTAAGGGCTGTGAGGTCATTTTCTCCCACCAAGATATCTGGATTCCGCAAGAAGGGCAGCTGGTTGCTTTGGACATCAATTGGGTATTCCCGAATCTAAAGAATGCAAGTAGCAAACACAATGAGCCTCAGTTATGAACCCTCTATTCAATGCCTTATCTTGGCTACAATCACTATCATAAAATGACCCTAAGTGCTTAAGATAAATAATGTTTTAAAGAAGAGCACACTGAACAAAGTATCTGTGTTCCCATGAGAGAAGAGCCTAGGTGGAAAATTTACTGATAATATAATCTTCGTGTATCAACATAAAAGACCAACACAAGAAATTCAAGAAGCACTCTTGCTTTTTAATAAAGAAAATACTCCATTTTTAAATCTAGTTCCCATAAGGGTGGCTCTTTCTTCTAACTAGGGGACTTTTCTTGATTGGTTGAACTTATTGGCTAGATTTCTTATCATTCCCTTCAACTCACAAATTTCCTATTTTTCTGGGTTAACTGCAGTTGAGGCCTGTGCTCTATAAGTGGTCTCTGTTTGTACCATTTGCACATATATTGCTCCACAACCTCACTGCAACTTCCTCTAGAGCAAAACTTTTGCTTTTACTTAAAGTACAGTTAAGAATTTGGGATATACCTATGCAATCAGGGAGCAGGGTTATACATCTTAAGATCAAACCTCAGATGAGAGCCTCCTACAGTACATTTTTTCATACATCATTTGGACTGTACAAGTCTTCAAAAATGTTTGATAGGACACATCGAAGATATACACATGTACATGGACAGTAATTTATAAAAGGTGGTGGCATATTTAAGCAACTAAGCCAACAGAAGTTGGCTGCTGTTCACTGTGTTTTATCTGGCCATTAAATGTCTAACAGTATTTTTTTTTTCTTTGAGACAGGGTCTCGCTTTGTAGTTCAGGCTGCCTCTCAGCTCACTATGTAGCCCAGGCAAGCCTCAAACTCAGCAATCCTCCTGCCTCTGTCTCCTGAGTGCTGGGATTACAGGCATGAGTCGCCACGCCTGGCACTGTGGTATGTGGTATTGATTGCTGGTGGGTGTGAGTCTCCATGCCCAGCATTATATGTGGTTACTGGATCAAACTCAGGACCTTGTGCTTGTGAGGCAGGCGCCAGAACCACTGAGTTAACCCTCCGGCCCTCTAACAGTATTCTTTTTTTTAAAAATTGAATTCTTTATTGATACAACATATACATCTCACATATAACTTTGGAGAATTTGTACCAGTATATGACACAAGTTAATTCTCATTTTTACCCATATCCCTACCCACCCACACCTCCCCACCCCCTTTATACATACTCTTTTATTTTCTTTCTGAGTCATATTTATTCCTTCCCCTCATTACATTCCCACACCAAATTTCCTATGGAAATTTCCTGCTCTATAAAAGCTGTCATACTTTCTAGAGCTCATATGCATATACAAGGGTTCATGTCAAATAGATCCGGAATTTGCCTGTGATCTATTGATTTCACTTATTAGTATATCCTCCAGGTGTCTCCATTTGCACATAAATGGATTGATCTTGTCATTCTTTATGGCAGAATAATACTCCATTTTATTTTTTTTAAAAACCACATCTTCTTTATCCAGTCTCCAGTTGATGGGCATTTGGGTTGTTTCCAAGACTGAGCTATCATGAACTGAGCTGCTATGAACAAGGGTGTTCATCTGTCTTTCCAATGTGATTTTTAAAAATTCTTTTGGGTATATTCCTAGCAGGGGGATAGCAGGGTCAAATGGGACCCCTAGTCCTAGTTTTCTGAGAAATCTCCAAATGGATCTTCACAATGGTTCCACAAGTCTGTAATCCCACCAACAATGGAGAAGGGTTCCTTTCTCCCCACAGCCACGCCAGCATTTATTGTTGGTTGATTTTGTGATAGCGGCCATTCTTTGTGGAGTGAGATGAAATCTCAGTGTTGTTTTCATTTGCATCTCTTGAATGACCAGTGATGTTGAACATTTCTTCATATGCTTCTTAGCTGCTTTGACTTCTGCCTCCCCGATATCAATCTGGGAAATTGAAAATGTAATAAAAAACCTACCAACAAAGAAAAGCCCTGGTCCTGACGGCTTTACTGATGAATTCTACAAAACTTTTAAAGAAAAGTTAATACCAGCACTTCTCAATCTCTTTAATGGAATCGAAAGCGAAGCAGTACTCCCCAAATCATTCCTTGAAGCAACCATCACCTTGATTCCAAAGGCAGGGAAAGATCCCACAGTATTCTTAAGAATAATCTGATATATACTTACATTTTGAGAGCTCTGGAATAGGCCTTAGGAATCTGAATTTTTAAAATATCCCAATTTTTAAAAAAATATAGATGGCCTGTGATTTATACTTTAGGAATTACTGGTCTATGTAAGACTTTTTAGAAAACTTTATGCACACATTCAACTTGCCAGAGTAACAGTCAATTTTTTAAATTGAGTTTGTTGGTATATTTTACATAGAACTTATGACTATATTCATCATTGAGAATTTGTACCTACATGATATACCTTGATTCTTTTTCTGCATTCTTCTCTTCTGCCCTCTCTTTGTTCCCTAATTTATATACATAAGCTTTGTTTCCATTTTTTCCTTCTTACCTTTAATTTTTTTAGTTGCCTTTCCCCTTTGAATGTTTTCTTCCTATTTCACAATATCTACTCTTTCTTTCTTGCTTGCTTTCTTTTCTTTCTTTCTTTCTTTCCTTCCTTCTTCTGTCTTCTTCCTTGTTCTTTTCTTCTACTTCTTCCTCTTCTTCTTTCTTCTTCTTCTGGTGGTACTGGGGATCAAACTCAGGCCCTTGTGCTTCCAAGGTAAGCGTGGTACCACTGGAGCTAAACCTCCAGCCCCTTCAGCTTCTTACATCAAGGAAATGATTCAGTATTTACCTATGTGTCCTATTTATTTCACTTATTAGTAAGGCCTCAAGGTGTATTCATTTAGTTATAAGTGTCTCAATTAATCTTTTTTGTGATAAGTAGCATTATATTTTATAAAAAGCACACATCTTTACCCAGTCACCAGTTGATAGGCATCTGCACTGTTTCCATTATTTACCTATTACAAACTGGGCTGCTGTAAATATGGGTGAACATCCCTCACTATGGCATGATGCTTTTAATTCTTCAGAAAACACACTGAGCAGGGAAACAGCAGGATCAAATGGGACGTCTAATCCTAGTGTTTTGAGGAATCTAACCACTGGTTTCCACAGTGGTTGCACCTGTTTACACTCCCACCAACAATGGAGAAGGATTCCTTTCCCCCCACAACTCCACCAGCATTTATTTGTTGATTTCTTGATAGCACCCATTCTTTCTGGAGTGAAGTGGAATCTCAGTGTTTTTTTTTTTTTTTTTTTTTTTTGCTTTTTTGAGACAGGGTCTCACGTTGTAGTTCATAGTTCAGGCTGGCCCTGAGCTCACTATGTAGCGCAGGCAAGCCGCCGCGAACTCAGCAATCCTCCTGTCTCTGCCTCCCAAGTGCTGGGATTACAGGCGTGAGCCACCACGTCCAGCATTGTGGTATGCAGTGTTGATTGCTGGTGGGCGCGTCTCCATGCCCAGCATTATATGTGGTTACCGGGGATCAAACTCAGGTCCTTGCGCTTGCGAGGCAGGCGCTGGAACCACTGAGCTAACCCTCCGGCCCCTCAGTGTTGTTTTTTATCTACATCTCTCAAATGACCAGCGATGCTGAACATTTCTTCATTTCTTTGCTGCCTTTACTTCTTCCTCTGAGAAGTGTCTGTTCATTTCAGATGCCCATTTTAATTGGGTCTTTAAATTTGAGGGGCTGATTACTTTAGGTTCTTTATATATTCTAGATAGTAGTGCTTTGTCTGAGAAACAGCTGATAAGTCTCCCATATTGAATGTTATCTTTTTGCTGTGTTGGTTTCTTTCCCTGTTGCAGAAGTTTTTTAATAAGATGAGATCCCAGTTTTGATTCTTTGTGCTAGTTCCTGTGCTATGGAGATTTTGTTCATAAAATCTTTTCCTATGTCAATATCTTCAAGAATTCTACCTAACCTATCTTCCAGCAGGTTTAGTATTTATGCTTCTATATTTAGATCTTTGATTCACTTTGATTTTTGTTTAGTGAATGGTGAAAGATACAGGTGTAATTTTAATCTTGACAGGGTAAAACCTAGATTTCCCAGCACCAATACTAAAGAGACTATCTTTCCTCCATTTAGGGTATTTGGCTCCTTTGTCAAACATGAGGTGACTTAATATGTCTGAAGTTGTGTCTATGTCTTCTAATCTGTTCTACTGATCCTCAGGTCTTTTGGGGGGGGTTGTTTTGTTTTGTTTTTTGCCAGTACCATGCTATTTTTATCAAAGTGGCTTTATAGTACAGTTTCAAGTTGATGATTGTGATACCCCTGCCATATCATTATTACTTAGAATTTCTTTTGATATTCTAGGTCTGACTTCAGATTAATATTTGGATTATTTTCTCTAGTTCTAAATATACTGTTGGGATTTTAATGGAGATTGCATTGAATCAATACAGCAGTTTTAGAAGGATGGTCGTTTTCACTATATTAGTTCTTGTTACCCAGGAACAGGGATATCTTTCCATTTTCTTATATCCTCTTCAATCTCTTTTTTGAGAATGCTGTAGTTTTCAGAGTAGGAATCTTTTACTTACTTTGTTAGGTTGATTCCTAGATATTTCTATTTTTCAATGCTATTGTAAAAGGAATTGTTTCCCAATTTCTCTCTCAGTGAGTCTGTTATTCCTGTAGAAGATTAATGTTTTTTGTTTTTTTGTGAGACAGGGTCTTGCTATGTAGTTCAGGCTGGTCTCCAACTCACTATGTAGCCCAGGGTGGCTTCAAATTCATGACAATTCTTCTTCCCTCTGTCTCTGAGTGCCGAGATTGCAGGCTTGCACCACCACACCTGGTTTCACTATTGAGTTTTGAGTTTTGACTTTGTATCCAGCTACTCTATTGAAACTGCCAATTAATTCTAGTACTCTTTTGGTGGAGTTTGGGGGATCTTTTATATAGAGTATCGTGTTGTAAGCAAATAATGAGAGTTTAACTTCTTCCTTTCCAATCTTTTATTCTTTTTCTTTCTTTTGTCTAGTTGCTGTGGCTAAAGTTTCCAGAACTAGGTTGAATAGGAGTGGTGATAGTGGACAACCTTGTCTTGTTCCTGATTTTAGCCATTTAGTATGATGCTCTCTCTTGGTTTTTCATAGATAGCTTTTATCAAGTTTAGAAAAAGACCATCTCTTCCAATTTTTTGTAGGTCTTTTTTATCAATAATGGTGGACTTTTTCCAACACTTTTTCTGCATCTATTGAGATGATCATACAGTTTTTATTCTTGATTAGGTTAATACAGTGTATTACATTTATTGATTTATGTATGTTGAGCTATCCTTTCATCTATGGAATAAATCCAACTTGGTCAGGGTTTATGATCTTCTTGATGAAACTCTGTACTGTCAGTATCTTATTAAGAATTTTTGCATCTGTTTTCATTAGGGAGATTGGCCTATAATTCTCCTTTTAGGTTGAGTCTTTCTCTGCTTTTGGAATCAAGGTAACCCTTGTTTCTGAGAATGAATTTGAGTACTGCTTCCCTTTCAATTTTATTAAAGAGTGTGAGAGATAGTGGTATCAGCTCTTCCCTAAATTTCTTTTTTATTGGTACATTATATATACACATCACAGTTATACTCCACATTGAGAATTTGTACCAGTATATGACACACTTAATTCTCATTTTTCCCTCTCCCCTATTTACCCTACCCCCCCCATATACACAAGCATTAATTTTTTTTTTTTTTTTTTTGCTTTTTTAGAGACAGGGTCTCGCTTTGTAGTTCAGGCTGGCCCTGAGCTCACTATGGTGCCCAGGCAAGCCTCGAACTGAGCAATCCTCCTGTCTCTGCCTCCCGAGTGCTGGGATTACAGGCGTGAGCCACCACGCCCAACGAGACTTTGTAATTTTATAAATAGAATTATCTTCTGTAAGATAATTGTGGTTAACTTTTTGTTTTTTGGGGTA
>PVIC010018442.1:0-31546 GCA_004025085.1 Thryonomys swinderianus
GATGGGCTAATCTAAAACTGAATTCTTTATCTGAATGGGTTTTTAGTAAAAAAAAAAATTATTACATGTAACTGCACGCATGCACACACACTTAACCCTCACACACTGGGTTACCACAAAACATCTAGGCATGAAGACTCCTTCTGCTTTGTGACTAGCACACACCATGACCTTGAGATCACTTGTATTATTTTGCAAATTGTACGATGTATAAGGTGAAAAACTGGAACTAAATTTTTTCTTAACTATCTGATAGGTCTTCAAATCTTCAGAGAACTTATTATTCCTCATCCTGATGTTATTTCCAAATGAAAAAATAAACAATTGTTTTTTGTCCACTAGAAAAATGTCTGTTATCCATGAATTGAAAAGAGGATGTCAGAAAACTGATAAATTTGAGAGCGAGAGAATTGCAATGATCTGAACATTCTCTACAGTTATATCCACCACTAGGAGACATTCATTCTCTGCAGGGTTCCTAGGTCATAGGGTTTGGAAACAACAAACTATGCCCTCGAGGACATTTCTTTGCATGGAATTTTCAACTCAAGGAGATCAAGGCTTGAGCTCTTCTGTGTTCACTGCTGTTCCAAATGAGTGATTCTGAGGGAATACAGGACTCGAGAGATCAGCTTGACTCTGAATAAAAGAACATATGGTAATTTTCCACTATCACGTATGGGCTTGACAACAACATATGTCTTCACTGGTACACTGTTGTCTTTAACTCCATCGTTGCGTAAAAATTTACATTTAAAAAACATCTACAAGCGTTGCATTAATTTTGTACTTATAATAATTGGGTTTAAAGACAGTCAAAAACCTCACGGGTCCTTTCAGTAATACAGCAATGTTGGCTTTACAGGACACAGTTTCTCCTTCCCATCGCTTCTCGGCCTTTTGGCTAAGATCAAGTGTAGTTTCTCCTTCCCTGTGTGCTTTTCATATGTCAGGAGAGGAAAGTGTCTCCTTACGTACACATCACCCATCGGTTTATGGTGAAAACTCAGAGGCATTAGAAGCTTCTAGATTTTTAACACCATTCTGTACTGAAGTCATCTCCATTATAAGCAGTGAGCCTAGCAAAATCCATATAAATTAGATAATTATGAAGACTTCCAGCGGGACTACCTACAAATCTATGATTTTCATTAGCATATGTACTCATATACTTTTTCATTTAGAATGTATATTTTCTTATTACACATTATTTTCTGTTGGTAAAAGGGAGAGCCCATGACTGATCATTTTGTTGTTGTTGTTGTTGTTGTTTTTGAGACAGGGTCTCGCTTTGTAGTTCAGGCTGGCCCTGAGCTCACTATGTAGCCCAGGCAAGCCTGGAACTCAGCAATCCTCCTGTCTCTGCCTCCTGAGTGCTAAGATTACAGGCATGAGCCACCACACCCGGCACTGTGGTATGTGATATTGATGGCTGGTGGGCGTGAGTCTCCATGCTCAGCATTGTATGTGGTTACCAGGAATTGAACTCAGGACCTTGCACTTGTGAGGCAGGAGCCAGAACCACTGAGCTAAATCTCTGGCCTTGCCTGATCATTTTTAAAATTGACAATACCAAATTCAGGGGAATGAGTTTTAATAGAAGGTCTGGTTTTTGTGTAGATTAAGGATCAAACTCAGAAAAACACAGGATTGGAAAACTGTGGTTAAGCATTTGCTTTGTAGAGAATGTGTCAGCTCCTTTGAACAGAATTGCTCGGTCCTGCTATGATCCTATTAAATCATGTACAAGACAAAGGAGATTTGACAATCCTGAGAACTCTTTAGTTCAAACACAGTAGGGTTTGTCATTTTATCCATTGGCCTATTAAGGAGACAAGCTAGGTCCCCTTAGTAGATTGAAAGATTCTTCCTAACATAAAGAAATAATAAAACGGTACACAGGATGCTGCAAATTGATATCAAAAGGGATAGAGGCAATTTCCTCACTCAGAGAAAATAACAAGATAAGATATGAAGTGAAATGCAGTGATGGGATGGAGGTCATTGTTAAGGGGGGGTGCAGGTGGCTCTGGCTGGAACTGTCCTCCACGCACAGGCTTTGGAGATGGGAAGCTGAAGACCTTCAACCAGTGAACTGGATGTGCAAAAGCATATGTGGCCAACATTCTCTGTAAACAAAGTGTAATCCCTGAGATCAGTCATATCTTACATCCAACGGCTGTATTGTAGTCTCTCCAGGCTTACAAAACTCACCTGAATCCCATAGTTCATTTTCAGATAAGCTGTCCAGTGGATCCGGGTATAAAAACGCACAAGTTACACCTGGAACTCCCCTTAAAGGTGTACACATTTTGGGTGCCTACAAGCAGAACATCTGAACTCTGATGAAACTGTTTCTGAGGAACAACTTTTGTGTTCTCTTCCTGATTTCTCAGATCGGCGTGTAAGTTCCAGACGAGGCTTAATAGTTTTAGTCCCAGCTGTTCCTAATGGAGAGTGAGAGGTAAGCCTAGGAGGGCTTCCTTAGTGAGGGGCTTTGGACGCACTTTTGATTCACTTCTGGCACTAGGGAGCCCTTTGTTCACAATTAAAGCTGAATTTGACTATGGGCTCCCCCCAATCTCTTAATCTCCATTATCTACAACTTTTCAAGTGAAGGTCTATTCCATTCTTTAAGGAAATTGTCTGGCCCCGCATGTTCAAAGACAAAGGGCGTCAGGATTTAAATACGGAGAAGACATTTTAAAACCTCATGCTCCTTGACCAATTGATTGTCATCATTTGTTACAGTGGTTGTAACTTCATCATGGCCCGGTAAGTGAGAGAAGTAGGCAAGTCAGTGCCTTTGTTCCAATTCCACCGCGGCTGAACTTTTCAGAAATCAAAGCATCTCAGTACTCATGTCTTATGTTTAGGTATTAATTCTTCATCTTTGGATTTGTAGAAGGCATATGTGGATGTTTTTTTTTTGAGACAGGGTCTCGCTTTGTAGTTCAGGCTGGCCCTCAGCTCACTATGTAGCCCAGGCAAGCCTGGAACTCAGCAGTCCTCCTGCCTCTGCCTCCCGAGTGCTGGGATGACAGGCGTGAGCCACCACGCCCGGCACTTGGAATATTTTTTAAAAGTGAACTTCTATAAAAAGCCAGTTGAAAAACTTGTTTCAAAGATTACAATAATGCACTTCAACCTGTTACTCAAAAACAGTTGCTCCCTTTCTTGTGTTTTTATATAATTTGATTAGCTATGGTTTGGATTTGCTTTGGTTAAACAAGACCTACCTATGCTGTATTTTTTTTTAAAAGGGACACTATATAGAAAAAAATTCCAAAAATAAAAATTTCTTTTATGAAACAAAAAAGAAGAGGAACTTGAACCCTTCCATTAAATCACACGATTTCGAGAGGTTTATCTTTCCTTTTTTGCAGTGCTGAGGATAGAACCCAGGGCCTCAGCCATGCTTAGCAAATGCTCTTCCCTCGAGTTGCATCCCAACTCCATACATGAGGCTTCATTTTACAGACTTTCTGAGTAATCACCAGTGGTAATGTTCTCTAGTGATTTCTGCCTGGGTCATATAGTTGGAAAAATTAGATCGATGGAGTTAGAGCCTGATAGGACTTGAGCTCTCTACCCTTAAGTCTGTTGCACCAGTGGAAATAGTCCTTCCTTTTGCCATTTCCATGCTGAAGTATCCGTGGGATTCACCTGCC
Source organism: Thryonomys swinderianus (assembly GCA_004025085.1). Lineage (NCBI taxonomy): Eukaryota > Metazoa > Chordata > Mammalia > Rodentia > Thryonomyidae > Thryonomys > Thryonomys swinderianus. The sequence continues at coordinate 3,672 of PVIC010018442.1, forward strand.
TTTGCCCCAACCTTCCTCCTGAGAGTAGCAGCCATGTGTTCGTGCAGGGCACAGTCCTGGCCTGCTGTCCATATCGCCAGCTTGGATAAGATCTTTCCTTGGGCCCACCTATCTCTATGCTACAGCTTGAGCCCTTCGGTTGATCTCTGTTCTGCATCCCATCCCTGCCCTTGCTATTGTTACCGTTGACTGATGAAGGGGGACTCAATCCATATGGAAAGAGCAAGACCAGAAAGAATTATCCTTTCTTCTAGAGTGGTACTGAATTGAACCCAGCTCCCAAAAATTTAAATAGTGAGAAATTAATTCATTCTCCTCCATTCCTGATGTGCTTATCTCCATCTACCCTTTCCTCACATATCGAGGAGCTGCTGTACATTAGACACTGTGTGGAGTTTTAGTGGTACAACAGCTCTTTCCTGACCTCAGGAAGGTCATTTTCTATTTTGGCAGGAAGAAAAGAGATTGATTAGAAGTGTGATGTTAAGTCGGGCTTGTGACACTGCAGATAAGAAGGAGTCAAAGATGGGTCTCTGTAAAAAGTTTTTCCTCAGAGAAGTCTTAGAGCAACCTCACAGAGGTTTCTGGGGCCAGTGAACATAGGCTGAAATGTGTCCCAAGCATGACAAGGAGAATATAGAACAAAAGGATAGAAGTACATGAGAGGCACCATTCAAAGGAGCATCAGCACTAACTTAAAGTGTAGCACTGAGCTCTTTGTTTACATGTAGCTGAGAAAGAGCCTCAGTGTTTCAGATTGGAGTAATTTAGGTTATCTATGAAGATAGAGCACACAGTTTAATGAATGTTGACTTTACAGTTGAGAATGGATACGAAAACATGTGCTCTGACAGAAAAATATAAGCTTGGATTCCTGAGTCTGGGAGAGATAAGCAATAGGAAGATGAACAACATTTACTTTAAACAATTAAAAATAGTACCCTCCTGAGGAAGTCAAAAGATGATTTTTGCCTGGGCTAATATCCATATTAGAACAGAACATATGCTATATGATAAATAAAACATATTCATACTGGGCCACTAATGTGAAAGATAAGTAGCATAGTGTCCACCTGGCATCCAGGTGAGAATAGCTAAGGTCTTGCTCTAATGGAGCCGCCATTACTTAGGCAAATGGTGATCTACAAACAGGAGCTTTTAACTTTACTGGATTCTTAAATATTTTACATTCAAATACAAATAATTTAATGTACTATATATTAGCAAATGATAAATGCTGACTGGTAACTGAGTCATTTTCTATTTATATAGTAAACTTCCACCATGTATATTTCATTTTTGAAGTAATTATTTAATCAGACAAGTGTCTGAGGTATTGTGTGATAATCTGACACATGTACATTATATATGATAATCAAATTAGTATTTACATGTACTTAAATATCATGTGTGAGGGGGTAATAGTACAGAGGATTGACCCCAAGGACTGTTGTCCTTGTTATTTTATTTTGAGGCCAGGTCTGTCTAAGATGCCCAGGCTGACACTGGAGTTGAACACTCTACCTAATCCTCCAGAGTAGCTGGGATTATAAGCATGCCACACTGCATCCAGCACACTATAAAAATTTTTTCTTTAACATGTAGTTACATGTAATCATGGGTTGATGATCATTTACTATTTCTAGCAGAAATGTTTTACCTGACTACATACACATCCTAAGTGAAATGGAAATAGAAACATATCCCAGGGATTGTTTCATATCATCTCTTTTAGAATTTCAGGGTCTACTATTTGATTACTGTGACTATATCGCAGCATCTTGCTATTCAGAAATGCAGGTCAGGCCTCAAAAGAGCTGTTGAAAGTCCAGGAAAACGACACCTTCAGTGGTAAAAAGCGAAGCCAAACCTGGGTTAACCTCACCATATCCCTCAAGTGAGAAGTCACGCTCATGAAATCAAAGAGTTGATAGTATAGTGAATCAGGATTTACAGCAACATAAAGGAGGAACAGAGTGGTGTGTGCAGAATATATTAAACTCAAACTAATTCAGGCCAGGGTACTCAAAGTCATACAACTGCAAATATCAGCCAAGGCTGAAATCAGTGAGCTTGAACTGCCTGAGACTCAAGATGCTTATGTCACCAAACCCACATCCTGAACCTTTTATATTAAACATATTCAGGTAACAGAAGGAAGGAAGTGCTGTTTTCTTGAAGCATATGTGTCTTCCAAGAAAGAAGTGACAAAGTTGACAAAGCGTGGGAGAAAACACCTAAGATTGGCAATCAGCAGACTTAGATACCACGTTTTGCCTTAGGACTCACTTTTGCTGACCTCTTACATAGGCCATTTGATCTCAGGATTATTTGATTAGCTCATAATTACATATCTGTCCTGCATGGTCTAATGGCTTAATGTGAATTTCATATAAGAAAGCAACCATGAAATTAAAAGCAAAATATTGAATCATGCATACATGAGGTTAAGTGATCTACGCCTAAAAAGAACTATCTTTAGATAAGTCAACAGCATTGCATTTATCTAGGAAGATACAGTTATTGTGGGTCACTAAAGCAAATAAGAAAGAGATCATTAGCCCATGGCTACTTTTTTTCACTGAAGATCTTATGTTAACACTCTGTATGAGCAGGCTGAACCCCAAACCAAAATAAACAGTAAAAGGAAACAACCGTAACTCACCTTTAGCTAAGAATATCCTAACAGTTGCTACTCAAATAATGCAAACACCAAACCGTAGCCAGGTGTGTAATTCCACCCCTCCCCTTGTGTGCTCCGTCTGTAAGATGGGCTGCTCATGTTATGAAGAGCCCTGGTCACCTCTTCTGTCCTAAGTGCAGCCAGATTCCTTTATTGTTGTTTGTTCAGATGTCGCTGGTCTGCAATCTTTCTTTTAACATAGGACATAGTATCTTAGCCAGGAGCTATACTGGGCCCTTCTCATCCTTCCTCTGCTGGTGTATCATGATTCTTTCACTTATGAGCAAATTCAGGCTGCAAGTGGTCAAATATCTTTCTTAAGACCACATAGCTGGAAAGGTGTAGTGCAGCGATTCCATCGAGATGTGTTGATCATAAAGAGCAATGGAAGAGAATGATGGGTCAGAGGAACAGAAGATAACTGGAAGAATCCATCACCAGGAGAGGTGCATGAGAAACTCCTAAGAGGTGCATGGTCACTGGAGACCCTTGAAATAGCCTATGGGTATTGTGCAGGCACAGTTCCCACTTCATGGCAGCGGAGGCCACATGTTCATATCTTAAAACAGCTAATTTGCTTCAGTTTTTCCACAGCAGGAAACTGTGATCCTCTTGTTACAGCCCACCATCCTCATCAGGGTAGGAGACAATAGAGACATCAAATGGGTCACTAATGTGAATTCGTGATCATCCTCAGGAAAACTACTTTGAAGTAACTATTTTGTGGAAAGAGGATGAAGTAAATCAAGTGAATCACCATCATCATCACCTTCGCCATCATCATAATCATCATCATCATCACTTTTGCCTGAAAACTTTCGATTTTGAGCAGACCAGGAAGTTTTTCTCACCACAGGGCTACTGTGTGTAAATTAAGACACATCTGGGGATCTTGATGGGTGAATCAAGGCACCATTTCCTCTCTTGCCCCTCTCCCTGTATTCATTCATTTTCACTTTTCAAAATTATGTTTATATGATTCATAGCCTGAGCCTCAAATACATCCTCAATCCAAAGGTCATCTTATTCCAGAACTCTGAGATATGAGATGGGGTGTGTGTGTGTGTGTGTGACAATTTCAAGTCCACCCTGGGCAACTTAGCAAGATCCTGTCTAGAAGGAAGCAATATAAAAAGGGACAGGGATGTAGCTGAACATAAAGGCCCTGTGTTCAATCCTCACCACTGAAACAATAAAAGCTCTCTTCTCTTAAGAGATGATCTCACCATCACACTGCCGGAGGAGCCTGTGCAACCCTGCACTGCGGAGCACCGAGAGAGACACTGTTTTTCTGAGTGGTGGGGGTGGGGAGCTGCTGTGGAAGTCTGTCTCAGCCACTGATTAGTAGATACCCAGAAACCTCCATTTCCTCTTTAGAAAAGTCAGTCCGGGAGCTGTGTCCGCTCACAGAGCTGCTGTGCAGAGTCAATGACGTAACGTGAATTTACTCTGCAGAAACTCAGTGGATGTGACTGAGTCCTCACGGCAATTTCTCTCCACAGTCATCTCCCGCAGTCCTCTGTGTATCTGTTCCATCCTGCTTGGTGGAGAATGAAATCTGCGGACAAGAAGCTCTTTTCTTATTCATTTTGTGAGTCTGTCTAACGGGAGGCCTTGCTCAGATTCTTTATGTCTATGTAAATTTTATCAAATTAGTGTCAGTCTCTACAAACCGTGCTTCCCAAAGCCTGTTGAGAAGGTTCAGAAATGTACACTTCAATAGCGACGGAGCTGGTGTGGAAAACTCTTTCTTTTTCTGACTTCTTAATTCTTGCCTCTCTCTACAGCTCTGGAGAGAAAGCTGCCGTCAGAATCATTTGGTCCAAGAAAAGTATCATTTTTCTAAATGAAAACTCACCCATTTTGCTAACTTTTCAACCCTGGGGTCTCTGAGGGGAGCGCTGGATAAGCACAATACGCCTGGCCAGTTCGTGGGCCCAGGCTTGCTGAGCGCAGCCGGCAGGCCCCTGCGGGGCGCTTCAGTTGCCAGGAGACCCGGGGCGGCCCTGCGTCTCGAACGAGCACTCTGACCCTCCGACTCCTGCGCTCTTGCAACTCCGGTTGGGTCTGGCAGCTGTCCGCTGTGTCCGCCTTCCCAGGCTGTAAGTACCTGACTCTGAGACGCAACATGTGCTGGATGGACTTTCAGTGTCTTCTCTTCTAAACCGCAAACATGAAAGGCATTTCAACATTTCTTAGAAACAGTCCTCCCAGATTCGGTCGGCAGCACGGATTGACTCCCCGCGAGCCGTGCCCACGTCTCTCGACTTTGCGGCCTTCGGTCACCCGCCGCGGGCAGCCGCCTCGCGCTCACTAAAGAGGAGCAGTATTAGGCTGCACCCCTCAGTGGCCTTGTCTCCAAATGATGACTTGTGAGCTCTGGGAAGTTCAGGGCGGCGGCACACGCGGGCAGTCTGAGGCTTTGAGGTTAAAGACAGTCTGCAGCTGGAGCCACAGCGAAGCGGAGAAAACGCAGGATGGATCGGATGGCAGATTTAGAAATCGGACCCATTTCAGTCCTGCCACCTGAGGCATCACTTGGGAAGCTACGATGGGCTATTTCTCAGCTTGGGCTCCCTAGCAAAGAGAAAACCCTGAGTACCAGGAGAGCGACCAAATACGATATCCATCACTCTGAAGTGAAACAAAATACATAAATTATTTAGCCTAGTGTTTGCTATGCATTAGACACTCAATTAGAAGTTTCTGGTTTTAGGACAAAAAACCTTCAAATACGTTAGAAGGTAAAAAGACTAAGGATGAAATGAGTACTGAGGCCTCAGAAGTGTCTCGCTCTGACTCAGCTGGTGGGTGAGGAAATCGAGGCAGCATCAGGGCTGAGGAGGTGGCTCAGGGGTAGAGCACGTACTCAGCATGCGAGAGGCCCTGGGTTTGATTCCTGGTGTGCATGTGCGCACACACACACACACACACACACACACACACACACACTCACTGGACTAACCACGCTCAGGCAGTGTTGTTTAGGTGTCCAATAGTAATTGTGTCATTCACGATAATTATTTACATGTCTGTCTCTGCCACCAGAACATAAATCTCCAAAGACAAGTCTAGTTCTTCTTTCATCCTGTTTGTCATCAACATGAGAAGGCCATTGCCTGACCATCAGCGTTCGGTGCGCAGTCAGCCCTGAGCTGATATTCTTGGGGAACTTCTTGGAGGTGGAAACTCACAGACGGAAGGGGCTCCAAAGCCCCCATACTACACATGCCCCATACTGCGTCTTACCGAGTCTTCACAAGCCTGGATGAGTTGGGTGCTTCGCTATTCCCACAGAGTTAAGAGGATGCTGAGACACGGAAGGCTTCACTCTGGTTGCTGTGAGTTGTCCAGCGGGGGACGGAGCCGGGATCCAACAGCAGATCAAGCTGAGTGGAAAACCCACGTAAAAAACACACCTCAGGGCCAGAGATTTAGCTCAGTGGTTCCGGCGCCTGCCTCGCAAGCGCAACGTCCTGAGTTTGATCCCCGGTAACCACATACAATGCTGGGTGTGGAGACTCATGTTCACCAGCAGTCAGTACCACATATCACAGTGCTGGGAGTGGTGGCTCACGCCTGTAATCCCAGCACTTGGGAGGCAGAGGCAGGAGGATTGCTGAGTTCCAGGCTTCCCTGTGTTACATATAGTGAGCTCAGGGCCAGCCTGAACTATAAAGCGAGACTCTGTCTCAAAAAACCAAACCCAAACAAAACAAAACAAAAAAAAACACATCTCACATGAGCAAACCCTCTTCTCCTCAGACTGCACATTTCAGGATTCAGGTGTACAAAAGCTGACCAAAAAATAAAGCTGTGTTTAAGTTTTAAAAATAGAGTAAAACACACATTGGTATCAAACCTCATAAAATATTACTCCTCATTTCCCCCACACCCCCCATTGTTCTTGCCACTTTTTGAAGCAGCTCTGGAAGTCCCCTCCCCTGAGTGTCATTACCAAGTATGATTTGAAAAACAAACAAACAAATACAAAACAAAAATAGAATCTCACCAAATGCCACTGAACAGAAAGGTGGGCTTGGGACGTTGTTTTGTCCTCCGCTCCCTTATTCCCGGGGTCCGGCACCACGCCACGTCCAGCTTTTCCCCCAAGTCGAAATGCCCTTGAAAAGCCATTGATTCAGGAGGTCGAAGCAGCTGTGGCAGAACACTCTAAGACACACTGAAGAGGACTTCCCCAAACGCTTCGGAATGTGGCAAGACACAGGGTAAGTATGTCGGGAATGAGGGGAATTGTTCTGAGCAGGTTTAGGTTTACTGGCAATGTGTCTTTCATCTTAACAATTTTTATTTATTTATTTATTTTTGAGACAGGGTCTCACTTTGCAGTTCAGGCTGGCCCTGAGCTCACTATGTAGCCCAGGCAAGCCTCAAACTCAGCAATCCTCCTGCCTCTGCCTCCCGAGTGCTGGGATTACAGGCGTGAGCCACCATGCCCAGTACTGTGGTATGTGGTACTGCTTGCTGGTGGGCATGAGTCACCATGCCCAGCATTGTATGTGGTTACTGGGAATTAAACCCAGGACCTTGCGCTTGCGAGGCAGGAGCCAGAACCACTGAGCTAAATCTCTGGCCCTGATCTTAACAATTTTTTTTTTTTTTTTTGAGACAGGGTCTCGCTTTGTAGTTCAGGCTGGCTCTGAGCTCACTATATGTAGCCCAGGCAAGCCTCAAACTCAGCAATCCTCCTGTCTCTGCCTCCCGAGTGCTGGGACCACAGGTATGAGCCACCAGGCTGCTTGCGAGGCAGGCGCCAGAACGACTGAGCTGAATGCAAACTGGGTGAATGTAAACACTCACCATCTTTTATTGTGTGTGTGGTGCCATGTGTACCGTGTCATGTTGCCCACTGTGTGTGGAGCCTCCCGATGTGGGACAGACGCATTCCCTTCCCTGTAGAGCTTTGCTCCTAGTCAGAGGTTTCTAGAGGAAGGATCCCAGACAGCGTGGGCCTACCACATCCCTATGTTTTTGTTGTTGTTGTTGCTTAGCTAAAGAAGAAATATTGGTAATTGGGACATGGGCATGTCAGTTTGGAGACAAAACGAGATAGTCTCAGGAACACATATCCTTACCCGGGAAGTAAATGTCCACCATCATGTAGAATGTGTCCTGGAGATATCACTCTCCACAGAAACTCCTTCCAACGTTGAGACTAAAGAATGCCAGAGAGGGCACTAAGATCTCTGCGTTTAGTTCTGTGACAGATCAAATTTGCATTAATGCTCTTGTGAAAACACAAGAAGCAAGTTAAGCCTATTTTTAAATGACCCCGAAAGCAGTCGGCGGAGGTTAAGGAAAGTTTGCAGGATGATAGAGTCTTTTACGTATTTATTGGGAAGGTGCTAATCTTTCCTGATAACCTGCTCCTCTTCCACTCTTCTTCACAAGTCCTTGGTCCTCCTACAACACCCTGGATGAGGTCAGCCGATTGTTTCCCTTATCGCTGTTGGTGACTTTCTCACGTTTTCTTCTTCACTTTTTTGCTGCCTTCTATCTCTCCAGCAAGCTCTCAGTGCAAAACATTAATGCGGTTCTATGTGATTTCATTTATTTTTGTCAATACTCGACAAATTGCCACAGCTTATTAGTGACTTTTATGTCATATGGTTTTAGCAAAACTGAATGCTAATGAGATGTGATTGGGTGGAAAATTATAGCAGTAGGGTGCTTGCCTTCCATAATTGCAGCATAGACTCTAGTTTGAAATGGGAGTAACTAGTATTTCTTCTACTCGATTCTGATTTCTGATGCACAGACAAGCACAGTGTATTAACAGTTACGAGGCCTATGTTTCACGAGCTCTCACTGGTAGACAGCGGACAGCCCTGCAAATGATAGCGAAGAATAAGGAAGCCAGAGGGGTGATAACAGTGGAATTGTTGCATCTGCCCCATTTATTACTTTTCTTCCAAAAATCTCCAAAAGGGTGCAAAGTAAAAGAGGACCATGGCAGTGATGGTGGTTTTATCTAAAACAAACTTATTAAACGAGACAGATTCTTTATTAACCAGTCAGGAGTCCAATGATTAAACAGCTTTTCTTGCCACTGAGTTCCAAGCAGAAATCAATGTACATTATACAGTCGCAGCAGCTGAGATGGCAAAAAAAAATCCCAGGACAGCATAAAGACTGTGATTTACTGAAATATTTCGTCAGCGTAACGCTCAAGTGATGGAGGACAGTTTTTCCATGGAGTATCGTTTATATCTTAGTTTGTATGTGTTAGAAAAGCTGCTTGCATAAACACCCCAATTGCAGGATTTTGGTTGCAAAATCATAGCTGTCCACATTGAAAAGGATTGTTTCTACACTCAAGGCATTTTTAAAAACATGAAACTGTATGGAGAGTTCTATAGTGCCATTCAGCTGTGGATGGACTGCCCAGTGGAATTAGGTGGTTCAGAACCATGACTAAAAGGTGTTAAAAGCCAAGCACACCTTGAGTCATTACACAGCACTAGAAAGCATAGCAGAGGCCATTTTATTTGTCTTACGGTTCTGTGGATCAGAGTTTGGGGAAGAAGCAGTGGGATGGTTTGTCCTTGTTCCAGTATTTCTGGAACCTCAGCTGGGAGACTTGAACAATCGGTGCTCCCCGGTTTTCCAGGAATGCCTTGAGGCTTCTCCCTGTCACTCTGCTAGAGAGGGAGTGTCCAAGGTAGATTCTTTCCTCTCAGACCTGACACAGAAAGATGGCAGCGGCTATGGCTGACAGGCCTGTTTTCTTCATGGACTCTCCCCAGGCAGCATCCTCACAGCCTTCCAGTACTATTAGGCTCCTTACAGTTGCCCAAGTTGGGCACCTTACAGGGGCCCAGGACTCTGAAGTTAGGGTCTATTTATGAATAACGTAGCATCACTAGCTTAATTGTCTTGTGGCTTTTCTTATAAGTGAAACCAAAGGTATGAATAAACTAAAGAATAAAAGAGAAAATAGGAATCAAGGAGATAGATCTTACATAATGGGAAAGGGATCAAAATAGAGAAAGAGTAGAAAGAGGCCAGAGAAGAATGGAATAGAATTTGGATGTTTTCTATACCTGTACCATCTCACCCAGCAAATATAAACACTTTGTATTATAAATATGTATTAATTAAATAAAAATTTTTAGAAAAACAAGCTACTGAATGTGACTTCCACTATGTTCTAGCGGTGAAATATATCACTAAGGCCAGCCTAGATCCAAGTAGAGAGCAATTAAATGAGATTCCTCCATGGAAAGAGTTTCTGTGAATATGTAGACCAATGAATAGCATAATTAGGATGATTACAATTTTAAAGAGGACTGGTACAATTAAGGAAACAATTTTATTTGAAAGACTAGGCTAATGACATCTATTAGGAGCATATAATTTAACCCTGAGAGTCCTAGTGATTGAGGCAAAATTAAAAGCAAAAAGAACTTAATGTTCATTTACTATGTCACAAACTTATGCAAGATTTTTAGTCAGAGCAAAGTTTTTTCAATTATTTCCCAAAGTATCTAAAAATATTTCACAAATATGGATCATCAGATATGCACTTTGTAAAGTTGCTTTCTTCCCAACTCACTGTTCGTCTCTGTGTCCCAGTTTACCCACAGAGGCCTGGCAGTTATTCCAGAGATGAGTTAGTCCTGCAGAATGAAGATTATGATTCAGGTAGGTGGAAGAGCTGCTGGCCACAGTGGCACATGTGTACTCTCAGTGCTTTGGGAAGCTGAGGCAGGAAGATTACAAATTTCAGCCCGGGCTGTACAAGTTGGTGACTTAGCAAGACCCTGTTTTAAAACGAAAACATAAGAATGTCTGGAGATGGAGCTCAAGGTGAAGGCCTTGGGTTTAGTCACAGCACCAGCAAAAGAAGAAAGGCTGAAGAATAAAGAAAGGAAGTGAGGTGAACTTAGGTCAACACACACACACACAAAGGTGGGCAGGGTGGGCGGAAACTAGATGGATGGAATCTTAGCTGGTTCAGGCTCCTGAGAACTTTCAAATGTGACAAAATGAAGTGTCCATAAAGCTATTCTTGTTTCCTCAAATATCTGCAGCTAAGCACAAGAAAATAGAGAGTCTGTCAAATTGAAATGTGCCTGCCCTGCTAAAAGCATCAAATTATTTTTATAGAGATGATTGAAGATCAAACATACCCACTACTCTGGTGAGTCTGGCTGCCATGGCCATTGGGCAGTGTCCCTTGCACACTGTTTCTATGGAGAAGTTCTGAGCTCTCAGAGTGAAGATAGGCACCACTGGGCATGTTTGCTGGCTTTGTCCGGGGTGGCACTGAAAGAGTTGTGTCAGGTATTTGCAAAAATGTCCTCTCTTATAAAATAGTTGTGGAAGTATAGCCATTTTGATGATGTTGGTTCTCCCTACCCAGGAACAAAGGATACCTTTCCATTTTCTGATATTCTTTTCAATCTCCTTTTTCAGAGTGCTGTGGTTTTCAGAGTAGAGATCTTTGACCTCCTTTGTTAGATTGCTTCCTAAATATTTCATTTTTGGATGTTATTTTGAAAGGGATTGATTCCCTGATTTATCTCTCAGTGAGTCTGTTATTTATATATAAACAGACTATTGATTTTTGAGCATTAACCTTGTACCTGGCTATGTTACTAAATTTGGCAATTAAGTCTAACAGTTGTTTGGTGGAGTTTTTAGGATCTTCTATATATAGTATCATGTCATCAGCAAATATTGATAGTTTAACTTTTTTCTTTCCTATCTCTATTCCTTTTATTTCTTTCTCTTGTCTAAGTGCTGTGGCTAATGTCTCCAGCACTGTACTGAACAAGATAGGTGATGGTGGACATCCTTTTCAGATTTAGAGAAAATAATCCAAAAATTCATCTGGAACTACAAGAGACCTAGAATACCAAAATCAATTCCAGGCAAAAAGGACATGGTAGGAAGTATCATGATCCTCAACTTGAAACTGTACTACAGAACTCCTATGATAAAAACAGCATGATACTGGCAAAGTAACAGACCCAAGGATCCCTGGAATAGGTTAGAATATCCAGAATCAACTTCAGATATGCTATGTCACCTCATCTTTGGCAGAGGCAGGAGGATTGCTGAGTTCGAGGCTAGCCTGGGCTACTTAGTGAGCTCAGGGCCAGCCTGAACTACAAAGCAAGACCCTGTCTCAAAAAAAAAAAAAAAAGGAAAAAAAAACCCTAGAAATTTGAATATAAAAAGAAAACATTCTACCTTCTATGACTGCAGTTTCTCCTTTTAATTTAAAAAAAAATGTGATTACCACCAGGCTTCTCCCTTCATTGTCACATGCATTTGCTCCATCTATTAAAGTGTGTTAAACAAAGTAATGTCGTTATGTCCAGTGGTGATTGTTTTCAAGATTACCCCGTACTGATAGACAACAGTACACAGATGTTGTCCACTGCAGTGGACTCCCTTGCACCAGTGTTAACTCGGGATGGGTCTCCACATTCTAGTGGGGCCGAGTAGAGTTAGGAAGCTCCACTTACAGCGCCGTGCAGATTATTTTGAGGCACCTGACAGAAATGGCACCAGATGTCAGCCTTTGTCGTCATGGGAGAAGCACGCCTGACTTTCCCAAATTATGCACATTCTCAGGAGGTTGGATCTTTAGTGTTTTCTTTGATGGCCAGTTTGTTCTGACTCATTGACTGAAGAAAATTAGGTGAGATATAAGACATAGGAATCATTACTCCCTTTAGATTGAGGTTGATTATCATGAATAATTAGGTGAACTTTCCAGGAAAATGGTCCCACTAGTTTTCATTTATCTATTTGCCCATTAGCTACCTGTAAGGCGTGGGAAAAAGTCTTTAGTTCCTTCTGCTGGCACAATTTATCCTTCGGCCTTAAATGAAGGCACAGACTTCTGTAGCTGAATATAATAGGACAAAAGAGAGGAGAAAGCAAGTTCCATGGGAAAGGGAAAAATTCATTTGATCTTCGGAAAAAAATGTATTAGAACCTGAGACATTCCAAAGACTCCGATTTCATGACTATTCTGTCTTTATCATAACCGCTGCACTCGTGGGAGCTGCTAAGCGCCAGCTAAGTTGGGTCAGAGCTGAAGTTATTAAAGGCTGAGAACAGAAGCAACAAGCTCCCTCCTTCTAAGTGAGCTTTCTCTGTGCCGAATTACTGGAGGCTCTCCTCGACCCTTAGACTGACACTCACCGGAGTGGAACGCAGCCCCCCCCCAGGCCCCCCTCACAGCGCACCTACTATTTAAAGGACCTGTCTCTCATTGTTAAGTACTGATCCATTTTCCCCCTTCAGGGTCTTTTTTTTGAGGATTTTTCTAGCCTATTGGTATCATTTTTCTCTTAAGGGGAAAGTGTCTTTTTTGTGTGTAATTCACTTCAAAGACACCTTAACAGGAACCAAGCCGGTAACGCCTAAGGATTTCCAGCCAGAGAATGAATCGAATTAAAAACTTTTCTTTTCTTTTCTTTTTTTTTTGATGAGGAAGACAGAAAGGGATGGATACGTGCAGGGACACAAGACGCCATGTCTCTTGGCAACATGAGATTAGCGAGGCACTTAAGACTAAGGCCTAACAGAACTCACCAGAGCCCTCTATTCCTCGCAGGGGAGACCTGTTAAAGTACGTGTTGGGCCAATATGGACGGGGAGAGAAAGACCCTTGAGGCTGAGGGCTACACTGAGAGAAGAGAACAGACACTTCAGCTGCGGCACTGTGAATATAGCACCTCTGTAAAACTTCGTGAAGCTTTGTAACTTCCCCACTTCGGCTATTCCCCTCCACCCCACTCCACCTGAGTGTCTGAATGTGGAAACTTATTATAGGAGAAGAGAAGATCTTCAGTGACCCGAATGTGTCTGCCGCTGGGCACAGAGAGATGAGATCGTCACAAGAAGACAGACGGGGCCATTGAAGCATGGAGATGAGCCGCACACAGGCCTGGATGCCCGGCCCGGAGGAGAGGGAGTGAGGATGACCCATGCAGTGGTTCGAGTCCGCCACTCGCGAGGCCTGCAGATTCCTCTCTACTCATCACTGTAACCAAAGGCACCCTGTAAACTGTAATGATAAAATTAGGAACGTTAGGCAAAGAGCAGCTTAACAAATTAATCTATCAGATGATTAATTAAATAGCATTATAAGCAATTAAATACGATTGTATTCAAAGTCTCAAGGCACTGGTCCCACGCGAACGAAGCACATTTCTCTATTCTTTGTGTCTTATTTTTGAAACGTCTATTCTGCAAAATTTTAAAAGTCAGGCCAGATTTTGAAAGGGAAAATGCCTTTCTTCAATGGCTTAATATTTTGGCTCTATTAGTAAGAATTATTATCTTTAAGATTAAACTTTTCATGGTCTTTGAAAGGACATATTGATGAGTACTGACTCCTCCTGGTATGTAGCCGAAGATGACAGGGATCTGGGCATTTGAGATGAACATATCCTAAAATAGGAATAGCCATGGATTATGTAATTGCAGTTTGTATAGCTGTTAGCAGAAGAACTGTAATTGTGTAGATCGTATTAATCAAAGAATTATATCAAGAATAGTGATTCTGAAGGCAATGAAGAAAATAAGAGAAGACTTCTGAAAAACGTTACCACTCAAAGACTGATTTCCCAGGTATCAAATGAATCAATATTACAGTTAGATTTATCATGAGACAGAACAATGCCACCAATAATTCTCACAGTACTTAATTTTTACTCTTTAAGAATATTTTTAGAGGGTACTCTCTTAACTTTCCGGCAATAGCATGATTTGGTGAAGGTATTCTGGAAAGCACTTGGTAATATTTAACAAAAACCTAAAGACCAAATAAACATCATTGATTTCAGGAAGATTTTTCTATGACTAAAGCTAAGTAAGTAACACATACACATGTTTTATAATATGTATAAATGAAATGACCTGAAATGCTGATAATAAGAAATTGTCTAAATGTATATATATAAATAAAAATAAATAAATAAATAAGTATAATACCCATTAGATTTAATACTCTGCAACGACTTTGGAGATCCTATAGAAGATTATATAATAGTATTGGAAAAGAGTCACGAAAGATAAATCACTGATATGGCTATTTCACAACAGTTTCATAAAAAATGTGGGGAGTCTAGAAGTTGTATATAATAGAATGAGAGAAAGAAATACACCTGTGTCAAAGGAAGCCTGAAACTATTGATTGTAGGTTCCATTGATTTCTACCAGGTCACAAGCCAACTACTTTGCTCAAAAAGAGACCGAAGGAATGAAAGTGTGTAAGATTTCAGTTCGTTCATTCATTATTCATTACTTGTTCATCTTCCACACAGTCATCATTTTTTACGTGGCCACCCTCTGCTGAGCAGTGGACCAGATATTGAAGTGTGACTGACTGGTGAGCAGAGATGAAGTTACCATGTTAATCTTTATTTCCACTGTGCAGCTTGTGACTTGTGTTTGAGTATGAGACAGTCATCATTAAAATTTAAACCTCAGAAACTTCTGAAAGAATATAAAATATGATAATAAAAATAAACATGTATGGAGCACTGGCCATGTGTCTGGATCTGAGCAGAATATTTTAAGCATACCGTGAGCCATCTATCCCGGCAGCCCTGCTGTGGAGGCACGCACACTTTATAGAGGCAAAGACAAAGCTCAGGGGTTGTCCTTTGCTCCTGAATTATAAAATTGTCAAATGACCAGGCAGGACTCAGCAAAGGTTTTTCATCTTTCAATCTATATACTCTGAAGCACATCAGTTTCTTTCTGAAGCTTCAGATAGCCTCAGAAATGACACCTTTCTGCAGACACAACAAGATAGAATAAACAAGATCCAGACCCTGAATACTGGTGTGGTCTGACAAGACCCTTGGACTGAAGACTGAGAGTTCAGTGCTGCTGGACTACAGATTTTCTGCATGACCTTGCCTGAGTCCCCTGACATTGGTGGATGGCGTTTCCTGCATCTTAAAAATGAATGTATCAAATTAGGAGTCATGTTTCCAGGTGTTAATTATATTTGTAATGTGAAAAATGTGAAGCTTTTTTCTTCCCTCACAAAGGACACAGTTTCAAAGCAAAAATAGTTCAATATGCAAATGAGATTTGCTGATGCAGACACAGGAATGCTATGCTTTGTGGGCTTAGTGACTAAAGATAATGGCTTCTCCTCTGCATCTTGAGGAATCGGCCAATTCAAATGAAAATCTTGGAGAAACCCTCAACCTCTCCAGAGACTCTTGCTTGGTCCATTATTCTATCACCATAAAATCAGGCTTTGGGTCAGAATGAGACATGGTCCATGACTAACGCTTTGGGAGTAAGAACTAATTGTGATCTCTCTTGTATCAAGACAAACTAAAGTAATAGGTATATTAGATATGCCAGGTTTATTAATCATTTCTGGTTAATAGTTAAAAAATTAAACTACCTGTAGAAAGCATTCCTAGGGTATTTATATCTATTTATATCTGCTCCTAACAATCTACAGAAGTGTGACATCTGAAGGGAGACAGATTGCTTATAATACTTTAGTATTTCAGAATCTCAATGTTAAAACAATTTTTAAACCACCCACTCTGGTTATGGCCCACAGACAAATATGCATGCTTGACAAAGTTGGTATTGCTCAAGGGGAAATGAGAAAAGGAAGAAGGTTGTAGTCAAATTTTCATAAAACCACTTATTTAATTTCAACAAGTATTTTTTCTATGATTATATGCTTGGTCACCAACATGTATACCTCCTTTCTATTAAATGACTGTTGTACATTAAATTGATTTAGTTTATATAGTTACTTGGCCAAATAATATGCATAGGAATTATATGTTTAAAACTTGCACTACTTGGTGAAGTTATAATATCTGAGAACTGCTGAGCAAATCTAATCTACAGTCTCTTCCTTTAAATGTCTACAACCGCTGGGCGTGGTGGCTCATGCCTGTAATCCCAGCACTCAGGAGGCAGAGACAGGAGGATTGCTGAGTTCGAGAATTGCCTGGGCTACATAGTGGGCTCAGGGCCAGCCTGAACTACAAAGCGAGACCCTGTCTCAAAAAAAAAATGTCTACAACCCTCAGTACCCTTCAAGCGTTGCTTCCTCCATCCACTGGGGATAAGAAAGCCCATATCCCACAAGTAACTGCATTCCACTTTTGGATGGATACAGATATTTCATTGCCCCTTGCTGTACTATGTTATGTTTTGGGGGGGTGATTCCACCCATTAATAATACCATCATAACACTATTTCCTAAGTAATACATTGAGAAAGACTATCTCATCTTTGCTAGTGAGTGACTAACATGAATGCTAACTAACCTTGGTCAACTGTATTTTAAAGTCCACACTTTTAACAATGACAAAATGCCTCTTCCTAAGTCTTCCTTCCTAACAAAATTCCTTCTCTCTTTCCTGTGTTTATTGTTCATAAATTTAAGGGCAGGGTTTACTTTTCTCTAGCATGGGCATACCCATTCTCTTCATTTTCTTTCTATTAGTATATCTGTGCAGTACGTAATGACTACATCCACCATGTGGAGCTGGGACATGTACAACACATAATGGATTTTAATTCTTTTTTACTCTCCCTTTTCATCACTTGGTCTCTTTCCTTTTGCAAAAGAAAAGAGACCAATTTCTTATCATCTTTTATTTTTCTGTTTAATTTACTTATATTTGGTATTCTCA
Organism: Thryonomys swinderianus; assembly: GCA_004025085.1. Lineage (NCBI taxonomy): Eukaryota > Metazoa > Chordata > Mammalia > Rodentia > Thryonomyidae > Thryonomys > Thryonomys swinderianus. The sequence goes on from PVIC010018442.1 coordinate 21,027, forward strand.
AATAAGAGAAATAAGGCTATATTTGTCACTAATGTGGCATGGTTCTTGTGTGTCATTTTAGCATATTAGTGTCTTAGTATGTGGTGCATGCTACCTTATTTGCAGTTTGTGTGAGACCCAGTGTGTAGCTGTGAGTAGAAGATAGATTTTGGCTGGGCGTGGTGGCTCACGCCTGTCATCCCAGCACTCAGGAGGCAGAGGCAGGAGGATTGTTGAGTTCAAGGCTTGCCTGGACTACATAGTGAGCTCAGAGCCAGCCTGAACTACAAAGTGAGACCCTGTCTCAAAAAAAAAAAAAAAAAAAAAAAAAAAGAAGATAGATTGTGATTTGAAGATGGACCCAACTGGCTTTCACTCTGTGAGTGAGCAGGACTGAGACATACAGAAAGCTATTGATCAGCTATGAGCATCAGTTTGTCCATTCACAAAATGGGGAGCATAGCAGTGTTGTTACTATGAAGATTAAATAGGAAAGTCTAGTCCTCAGGAGCTTTAACTAGTTCAGTCATCAAAAAAAAAAAACCCACAAGTATTGAATAAAAGTATATGTGTCAGTTTAGACTTATCCTCATGAATCAATAAAAATCAGTAAAAGCTGACTTACAAAAATGTTAGGTTCTCTAGATTTTCAAGATACTGAACCACAAGAAAAGATCTGCAGAGTTGAGATGTTCATATTGTTCTGATTCCCATCAGGATTCAAGGATGATTTATAATTAACTTTCTATACTTGTCCCTCATTGATCAGTTGATGCATATGTTCCCCTGGAATTGGATTTTTATCCAAGCATGGCAAATTAAACTTCCAATTTAGCAATTAAACCATCAGGCTGATGAATGGAACTGTGACTCTGATTTATTCTGGGACAGATTCTGGCTCCCCGGCCTGAATGATGCTTTCTCTGCCAGAGCAGCCACACAGCCTGGCCCTGGTGGCAAAAGCCTCTGACAGTCCTCATTGTGTCCGTCTCCAGGCAGCTCCACTGAAGGGTTGAAGAATCACACAGCAGAGTCCGTCACTCATGACGACAGCTGTATCACTCTCCCCTCATGGCCATTAAGGGCAGGGTTTTCACTCAAGAGAAAGAAACTTCTTAAAAGAAGCTTTCACTTGATCTCTCTCCTTGTGCTTTAACATGAATAGACATCTGTTGGTAGATAGGTAGATAGATAGAATGGATAGATAGACAGAAAGACAGGTAGGTAGGGAGGTAGTGGGTAAGTAGGTAAAATGCATTTTATGGATTGGTACTAAGGTTTTTGTCTTGGTAATCATACTAAGTAAAGCCTTCTGCTAAAGTTCTCACATTAAAGCATTAGGCTATAGTGAACGTATCCTTTGGAATTCGACAAATGTGGGATTGAACAGCGGCTTCACCTTTTCCTTGCAGTTATAAACAGCTGGGTGGCTACCCAACTACAGTTGGCTACCCAGCTCATCTTGGATATTCAGCGCAACCATCATTTTGATAATTCTGGAAGTGAAAAATATAGCACCTACTATACAGTTTTTTTTTTTATTAGAGGTGTTGAGTAAACTACTCAGTGAGTCCGCTGGCACACAGTCAACACACTAAGTATGGAAACTAGACTGCTGTGGTTTGCCTCCTCTGAAATTCATGTGTAAAACACTGCCCAGAGCAATAATGGAGGGAGATGGGGTCCCTGAGGGTAGGGTCACATTAGGCCATGATGGGTCCACCCTCAGAAACTGATTGAACCCCTAAAGAAGAGCGACTTGCCTAAATGTGTTCATTTCTCTGCCATTTGAAAAGACGAAAGTTCTCTGCAGCAGCATGTGCCATTTTTGAAACAGAGGCCGGAACTGCTGATACCCTGATCTTGTCATCAGCCTCAGGGCTCCTTCTTGAATCTGATTTTCTGGAATAATGTATTCCTCTTAATGTTTCTGGAAAACAGAACCAACTTCTCCAAACAACACCCAACCATCTCATATTGTACATGTTTCTGTTTCAATCATGATGCAAACACCCTTCATCCCATTGAAAAGATATTTGTTCATTTCAAGAAGGGAGGGGAAAAAGGGGGATTCCTTAAGTCCAAAAAAACTAATTTAATACAAGAGGTTATTGAAAGAGAGTCTTTACGCCACTGCCAAGCATTCCGGCCATTCTGCTTTTGGCTAAGTGCTAAATCCCCAGAAGCAGAAGGTAAGTGCATCACAAAACATCTCTGTTTGCCTTTATGATCTGGTTCACTGCTTTAATACTCATCGTAATGACCTTAATATATGCAACATAAATCCTCTTCCCTTTCTCACTATATCCTCAGTAGTCACCAAGTAACAAGATTGAATTATTAATGTAGAATAGTGTGTTGAGAGCATAACAGAATTATAAACAAACATACACACACCATAATTTTATAGTTCACTGCCAGTAACTGAATTCCTTCCATCTCAGGATTCCTTTTTCTTTTGCTTTGGAATCACATTTCTGTGTATATTAGAGGTCTGAGATGCCAATTCTGAAAACTGACAGTGCTGTATGGGTGGAGATAATGCCATTAAGGAGAGAAAGGAGGCAGTAGACAAAGGGACTATTTTCAGATTATTAAATGTTTTTTTTTTAATTGCAAATGTTTTCACTTTGGCTATGTAACTCTGTTTCCCATCAGTGTACAGAAAGGAATCTTCCGAGGCCTCTCCTGAAGGGTAAATAAAGCTGTCAGATTGCTAACGCTAGAAGATTAGTATTATGTTAATCATTTTGTAAAAATTAAGTAAATGAACAAAGCTCCAAACCTGCCTCTTGCTGACTTTACATGTCTGTAAAATGCAGGCATCTGAGGCCTATCCGTGGGTTAGTCTGACTCTCTTCGCTCCTAGGGGCTGAGGCAGCTGCTTGCCCGCAATTCCTGTCTCTTACCTTCCAGAGGTTTGTAATCCTTCCCGATGCAAACATGAGCAGAGCCTAGAGGCCAAAGTTCACACAAACTGAGCTCCAGAAGTACTGCCCTTGCGTGTGTGGCTGATTCTTCGAAACCAAAGCTCTCTAAACTGTGTGAATGGATGTCAGTGAGAGAAATGAAGGAACAGAGCAAGAACTAAAATGAGACCGCAGAACACGAAGCAATGTCATCCCTGTTGCAGAGGAGAATAAAGAGCACTGATCGGCCCGTTGAAGGAGCGGTGGAAGTCATGACCCTCGTTAATTGGTCAGTCATTTCTTCTCTCTAAGTTGTTTTCTGTTGTCTCTAACGGAATAAGGATTTCTTACTTAGGTTTTTACGCGTTCTGGAAAACACTAACAACAACAAAAACGACAAAAAGAAAATCATACCAAAAAAAAGCAATAAAAATGAGCAACAGCAGCAAGAAATCCTAACTCCTCACTAGAGTTAAACTCAAGCTATTTAGTCATCACTAGCATCAGCACAAAAGAAAGAGTGGAAGACTAGCCAGATAGGGCTTAATGAATTATCCAGAATATTAGAACTGTAGATGTTTCAGCTTCAATCATGAACTGGCCATTTATACACAGAAGAAATCTTTTAAGAGTTTTTTTTTTCTTTGGGGAAAATTAATGTTTTATTAAAACTTATTCTGGGGTGGTGTGGTTCTCAGTTTTTGTATTACTGTAGGATCTTAGCCAGTTGCTGACATGTGGAGGCCGTTTGGGTTTTAGTTGAGCCTTTTACTTGTGGCTTCTGCTTCACATTTCTTTCTCCACATCTCAGGTCTGGATGGTGCGTTTTGTTACTTTGGACGATATTCTAGGTGTCTTCGACCTCCACTGTTCCAAGTATAGCCGTATAATCTGTGGGATTTTCCATGACTACAATAAAACTTACAAAGTTCCTACTAACTATTACAGAAATTCATAAATTCAAAAACTGCAAGGAAGGGTTATTGCTCTGAGAGATATTTATAGTGACTCTGCTTGCTGTGGCGAGATTGCTTTTATAAGCACCTCTGTTTTTAAAACTAGGAAAAAAACTATATTTCAAGTAAATACTCCCTGGAAGCATCATCTTCATTACTCAAGTATCTTGTGCCCAAGGGTGCACAGGCTAAGATAAAAGCTCTCCATTAGGGACAAAAGGTTTCCCTTGACCCTGGGTTACATATGACCTTTAAAACAAGTACGCAGTGCATCAAATTGTTAGGCAAAGAAAGAACAGAAGGTATGAGCTGTTTCTCACCTAAGAAAGAAGAGACAAAAGATGCTCTTTCAGATCTTCACACTTCATGGTTGTTTCCCTTGGAACCGTCAGCGCTGAACACATGCTCTCCGTTCCTGTTCTCCCCTCACCCACCTCGCTCGTTCCCTGGCTCCTTCTCCCTTGGCCGGAAGTGCTTGAGGATGCAGGAGTGTCCTGTGGAGTCACGTTCTGTGCCGGCACGAGGCGCGGCGCACAGTAGACCCCACGGGTGTTTCTAGACCAACTGCAAGCATGACGTGAAGTACTTGCAGAAGTCCGTCTGCGACTACCAATCCTCATAGCACACTTGTTCATCATTTTAAAACATGAGACTCTTGCTGTCTATTTCTGTCTTATGATTTGGTTCTGATCGCCCCAAAAATGCAGTACAGAATTAAATATCCTGCCTGACATTTTACTGTATAAGATTTCAAATATTCCACAAAAGTAAATAGGCTTGGGAATGCAAATCCAGGAATTAAACTGAGCATGGGTTAAAATCGGCAGTGTTTTAAAAGACATTTTCTAGAAAATAGACTCAGTTTAGATTTTGCCTTGTGCTTCCATTCTTTCCAGAATGCCTCCATGAATAGTAACTATTTTCTCCATACTCAAGGGTTTTTTTTTGTTGTTGTTTCCTATTCTCCCCATGACGGATCATTACTAATCATGCAATGAGCCATTCTTTACATGAGATTTGTATGGAAGCAAAATGATGTATACCCTTAAGATCCTCTGAAACATAAGTGACCTGTTATAATCAAGGTGGAAAAATATTCAAGAATGGACAGGTCTAATACCTAGTGAAATTCTTCACAGGGAAACTTGGCCATGTTGTGTGGAGAGGCACCCTCTCTCCCTTGGGCCTGTGCCCCGGGCCGGCTGCCCAGGGCAGGTGCCCTGACTGGGGAGGATGAGTACGTACACCCTTGGAGTTGCCGGTCTCCATACACAGGAGAAGGGGAAGAGTTCCCTTGAATGATTAGTGCCATGTTAGGTGTGCGGGTGCTGGAGCCTGAGGTGCACGGTGTTTGCTTGCAAGGCACACACAGCAGTGTCTGGGGCAAACTGCTCACCACCAGCGCAGTGTGACGGGGTCCACACACATAATCTCAGAGAGCGGACACAGCTCCCGCTCTGCTATGGCCAATGGCTGAGCCAGAGGCTGAGATGTGCTTTGATAACACGGAAATCTTGTTGGTTTGAATTAATTAGCACACATTCATTGGAATACTTCTTTGATCATTTACAGTCCAACTTTAATGTGCACTGAATTATGATATCTTTTTAACAATGCAGATTTCTGAGCCTAAGTCCCAGAAATTATGATCCAACTGGTTTCATGTGACCTGGAAGCCTGAATGTTCAATAAGGTTATAAAGTGACTCTGACTCCTGCAGTGATCAAATTACAGGTAGAAACGTTCTGTCCTACACTTATCACTCTGCCTAGTATGCAAACCAGATTTCCTCCGGCTTTGGAGAAATTCTTTCATAGGTCATAGCTCAGTTCTTTTCCATTTAGTAATGGTAAGAATATCAATGTTAAAATATTCCTAATTCTCGTCATTAACATTAAATAAAAATGGTAACATTCATGGACTGTTTCCTATAGTACGCTTAGGCACTTGCACATATTATACATTTAATCTCCATAAAAGCCTTATAAGGTACTTTGATTAGTATTCTGTTTTTATTATAAAAGATTTTATCTTGAGAGCTTGTGAAACTTAGTAACTGTTATACAGATGAGTAACAGAAGTTAGGACAAACTGAGTACATACTACTCTTCAATTTCTTACTAGATAGCACTTCCCAGCCCTTAGCAAGGCTCTCTCAGTACCCTTCTCAGTCCCTCCAGGCTCTTCTCCTTCGAAAATGTGGAACTTTCTGGAACTCAGTACCTCCAGGTTCTCCTTCGGAAATGTGGAACTTTCTGGTTAATGAAGCTGACAAGCTGGGTAGGTTTGGGCCCAAGAATCCTGTTAACCAGGGAGTGTAATGGAAGCCTGCATCATGGTCATGCTGGTAAGGGATTTAAAATCTGCAGAAGGAGATCGGTCTATGGATGGATGGGCAGGTAACACAAATAATGGCAGATGAATGAACCTGGTGATCCTAGAGTTTCAGAAACTGAGACAGTGATTCTTGGAAGAGTGGAGCTATTTTTATAGGCTGTGGAAGAGTTGGAATTTGGGTCAAGTCTTTCAGGGTGAACAGAAAATGTCAGAAAAAGGCAAGGCATAAGCAACATGAGAACACTAGACCCAGTGAGACTCTGAATTGGAGATTTTAGTACTGGTCCCAGAGTCTGCATTTCCTCTCACACAAGGACTACCAGCCATGAAGCCTCTGTTTGGGGCATTTTCAGTGTTAGAAACACAGTCTTTTTCTGGAACTTCCAGCTCTGATGCTGATGCTGCCCACTGAGCTGTAGCTTGAAGGACATCTCCTGGTTTCCCCAGACCCTCCCATCACAGCCTTGATATGCCCGCTTTGTAGCACAGAACCGGTCAGCAGAAAGGCACAAAGCCAATGCTGGACACTGTGTTTCCCTGGGATAGGAAGTTGACTGACTGACTCCAGCAGAAGATCATCATGGAAGACTTGGAGAGAGAAGTCCACAAAATCTGGAGGAGGACCTTAAAGGAAGAGACTTTGGTGAAAGAAGGCAGAAGAGCAGAGGGAGAAAGAAAGAAGAAGCACCTGCTGTCATGCGCTACACAGTGTCTACTCACTCAGAAATAGTGCATCAGGCAGATCACGGCCCCGAGAAACGTGGTGATGAGGATGAACGTCCATCCCCTGCTCTAGACAACACTCTGAAACTGCAAATCTAGGTAACTCAGTACGCATGAAAACATTATTTTTATCGATAGTAGAAAGGGAATGAAGAAGAGTGAAAGGTTCTGCTCAGCACAGTCACACAGGGCCCTGAGTGTAGCCCCACCTCAAACTACATGGCGAAGACTTTTGGGGTAGTTCGAAAAGAACTGGGCAAACTGGGAAAGTTCGAAGGACCTGGACAAATATGGTCATTGGGACTGGCATGCAGTTGGACATGAAGACAATGACCGGCAAGGTGGTTTTGAGGGTCCAGTTGAAATTTGTTGGATAACTGTGCTGGGGCAAGGAAGGACTGGCAAAGTGGGAGAAGTCAACATTGCTCAAGCCCTGTAGACCCCCGGTGAGCCTCTCACTGGGAGAACAGTGTCAGACCGTGTGGTGGACTCACAAAGGATGCCCGGGTGGACTCTGCAGGGTGGACTCTGCTGGGGAAGGCAGCGCTTTTTGCGAGGAACTTCTCATACTTAACCCATCAATAGTGTAGCCACTCTTGGTACCACTTCAGAGGTACAGAAACTAAGACTTTAGGAAAGTGGTCATCACAAGGAACACAACACTATTAAACATATGCATGGAGAAGGGAAGTTGAAGAGACTGAAAGCAGAAATGTCTGTGTTGTTGTGATTTAGATCTAAAACACTGGCCTGGAGTCTGACGCATGGTTGGTCCTGGGACACAGTCCTGGGACACTGTCCTCAAGAGTGGATTCATCCGCTATGAAGTCAGCTGCCGAATCTGCTGTCAGAAGTGAGCCTGGTTGGAGGTGGTCGCTGGGGTGAGACCTGGAACGCTGCTTTCTTGTCCCTGGCTCCTGCTTTCTCTCTCTCTGTTTCCTGGCTGCCATGGGCTGAGCGGCTGTCTTCTGCCAGGGCCCTCTGCCATGCTGTTTCTGCCTGGGATCCAGCCAACCCTGGACTCAAACCGTGAGCCAAAATAGCCCTCACCTCCTTGAAGTCACACATGTTGGCTCTTTGCCCTCAGTGACAGCGAAGTGGCAAGGCCAGGTATGAACTTCCTTGCTCTGTTCACATAGGACACCGGGTCATTCTTGAGTAGCCCGGGAACTACTTCACTGGTGCTGAACTCTTTATCCATCTTTTTAAAGCAAACAGCCCTTTTAATTCTTAAGGAAGGTAGCATGAAATTCTTGGGACTTTACACCCCACCTCTCACCAGGGATTCATGGGTAAATGTTCTCTCTTTCTGTGGGTCCTGGGGGCAGGAGAGTGATGCTGAGGTGCTGAGGGGAAATGAGGCTACGAACAGGGACGTGTCCCTCCTTGTCAGAAATGACTGCCCGGGGCAGGAGTGAATGAAAATGCTCTGCAGCCCTTGCTTCCCCAGCTCCAAGTAGCAAAAGTGAGATTTAGCAAGCCAAGGCAGAGGGCCACTCACTCCCTCTGCCTCTCCTGGTTCCTCAGTTCGAAGGGGAGATAGAACCGGAGTGAACCAGGTATCACATCACAGTCTCGTCTGAGAGGGATTTCCAAAATCGTGGCCCACGTGGACATCATCGGCTCAAGCACGTGGCCCAAGATTACCCAGCATGCAAGACTCAAGTTGCTCTCGGTCTGTCTGGGATCGAAGCACTGGTTTTCAGTTCCGTCTGTTGCCCCTGCACATCCCTGGTTGCTGATGACGGACCTGAGTTAATAATGTCAGCAGTCCCTACTGTCTGCTCGGTTATTTGTGACATCTGGAGGTAACTACTGAGTGCGTTTCTTTGGTATAATTTTAATAAGATTTGTTTGGGCTGTAACCAAAATTAAAATGCACAGTGTTACCCATTCACGGTTGCTAAAATTTTGCCATGCACTTTAAAATTTCAATTTAAAAGAGGGTACTGTGGATGAGGTTTCTGTGTATGTACAGATGAAAAGAAATTTGGCAGATATTTACATCTAGCGCTATTCGTATAATTAGCTACTCTGGAGGCTGGAATGATCTTATTCACTGTTCAGACCCAGGAGATACTTAGGAGGTTTTTCAGTGAAGTGAATGAATGAATTAGCAAACTGTCAGTAGGAGTATTAATAAACCTTTCATATTTCTGTAGTGCATAATGAGCTATTTATTGAATACTTCAAATATTCTATGAAGTATTTCAGCTTTGTTTCCTTGGCCCCGCTAGGGAAGATCTTATACTTGATAAGGATTAAATAGGAATTTGAATGTAGACCCTTCCATAGTCACCCCCACTGCGCCCGGCATGATCAGGCAGACCTCCTTCAAGTGCAAGGATTTGACTGAGGAAAAACTGTAAGATTTTTGCCCACCAAATCCTCTTTCTCATAGCTCCTTCCTCCCCTCCCAGGCCCTTTGCCTCTTAACTCCTCTCCCTTCAAAACCTGTTCTCCAAAGCGATTTGAGAAAGGATCTCCCACCAATTCATAGCTGAACAGTGACCCCTTTCGGGAAGCTTTGTCTTCAGTGGAGTATAGCTCGCAATCTGGGGCTGTCCACTGTCTTTCTAGCTCTTAAAAGGCAGCTGCTTTGTCAGGAGTCATTATAGAAGCAGCTCAGGAGGGAGCCCGCCCTGGTTAGTGTCCGCGGACCGCTGCCAGCCCTCCTGTTCTTTCAGTGTGCCCATCCTGAGGACTCATAATCTGCACCTGTAATGTGGCTCAAAGCATTTCTATTTTCGTCTGCTCTTTGGACATTCCGCTGAATTGGGTCCACATCCCTTAGCCACAACAGTCCTGCTGCTGGCAGATCACTAAGAGCTAGAAACCCCCAACACCCAGTGTTGGTAGCAGGAACTAAGAGGCACGTTCGGAGGATTAAGGGAACTGCTAGAACCTCTGATATGCATTTATCCAGCCTCTGTTTAAAATTTATGTCTCATACTCCTAAGTGAGATGAATAGGCCGCAGATGTGTAAATAATCGTGTCTTTGGTATGAGAAACTGAAGTTGCAAATGTGTTCTAGAATGCATGATCGATAGTGTGAAACAGTAAACATTCAAAGGGAAATGGGGTTTAGGGGTAAATAATGAGGAAAGAAAAAAATGATGGTTAAAAAAAGGAAACAAAGCTGTGTATGTAGGGGTGGGTGGCAGGGTGAGTAGGGGGAGGGGGAAAATGAGAATCAAGTTGTGTCATATACTGGTACAAATACTGTGGAGTATAATTGTGATGTGTATATATAATGTACCAATAAAGTGTAATGATAAAAATAAATTTAAGAAAAGTATGTCTGCCTTATTATAGAGAATTTCTTCAATGAAGAGAGGTTAAAACTATGCTTAAAATACTTATATAAGCATTTTCACAGGTTCTTGGTAATCTGAATTCAGTTCCTCATTACGCATTGGTCCAAATTCTAACTCACTACTGTAGTGTTCAAGGGCAGCTACACAGGTATCGGGGCTAAACTCAAGTTTGGAGCCCCAAGTAAGCCTGCCACTGCCCCAGAAAGGAATAATGGAAGACACCGAGCTCATGCTGGAATGCTCCCTCTCTTGTGGACACACACTACCTCAACAGTAATATACAACAACTACCAAAAAA
>PVIC010018443.1:0-31592 GCA_004025085.1 Thryonomys swinderianus
GGCTGGCCCTGAGCTCACTATGGTGCCCAGGCAAGCCGCCGCGAACTCAGCAATCCTCCCGTCTCTGCCTCCCGAGTGCTGGGATTACAGGCGTGAGCCACCACGCCCAGCATTATATGTGGTAACCGGGGATCGAACTCAGGTCCTTACGCTTACGAGGCAGGCGCCGGAACCACTGAGCTAACCCTCCGGCCCAACATTTTTATTAAAATAAAAATAAATAATACAGAATAAAACTAAACCTTTATGAAGGATCATGGGTAGAGGATCTTGCTTTTGAATGTGTGTTCATGTATGAGGGCCTCAAATCTTACATCGCCCAAGGAAAGACAAAACCACCACATTCCACAGAAGACGAAAATTCTGCCTGGTCACAGGCACAACAGTGTGCCTTCTGCTTTGGACTAAACGTCCATGTGAGGATTCCCATCACCCCTACTGGACCTTTGAAACTCCCTTCTCCATAGCCTGTGTACTCTGCCCCGCTCTCTTCTTCCCAAGGTCCTAACAGCTTCAAGAGGGAGGGAAGGCTGAAAAATGCTGACTGGATCTAATGGCAAACCCAGGAATACCCCATCACATGGTTCTACCTCAGAGGTGATTCACTTGACTCTTGGAAGAAGCATTTTTGGGAAAAAACATCAGTTGAGGTCTGAGGCCTGTCACCCTGACTGGATATATGTGAGCTTTGATTAGGCTGCAGCTGGGCAGGGAGGCTGTCCGGAAAGACAAGACAGCCCATACTTAAGCCAACTCAACTGTTCCCTCAGGGCTAATGTTTTACTGGGACTTGAAAACTAGCATGAAGAATACGGTTTCTATTCCAAGACTTGTGAGAGACTATCTTGGCATACAACCCAGACCATATGGAAAATCAAATTTTATTCTGTGCAGTCTGTGGTAAGGAATAAGCAGAGCTATCATTTAGAAGTACATTATTCTTTTTTGATTCTGTTAGATCCATCTCACTGTAGTTCAGCCTGGCCTTGAACTCACTATGCAGTCCAGGCTGGCCTCAAACTCACAGTGATGCCTCATCCTCCCAAGTGCTGAGACTACAGGTATGCACCATCATGCCCAGCACGAGTGCGTGATTCTTTTTTTTTTTTTTCTTTTTGAGACAGGGTCTCGCTTTGTAGTTCAGGCTGGCCCTGAGCTCACTATGGTGCCCAGGCAAGCCGCCGTGAACTCAGCAATCCTCTTGTCTCTGCCTCCCGAGTGCTGGGATTACAGGTGTGAGCCACCACATCCGGCATTGTGGTATGTGATGTTGGTTGTTGGTGGGCATGTCTCCACACCCATCATTATATGTTGTTACCGGGAATCGAACTCAGGACCTTGCGCTTGCTTGTGAGGCAGGTGCCAGAACCACTGAGCTAAATCTCCGGCCCCGAGTGTGTGATTCTTGATGTGGCTCTTTCGAGCAGCTGGGTGGTGATCTAAGAAGCATGTCTGGACCCTGGCCTGCCTTCCATGTAGGCAGTAGGGCTTGAGACAGAATGTCCTCTCTGAGGCTGTAGGACTGCTGGAGTGTAGAAAGGCTACTTCAGTGTGCGTGACTAAGCTCTGGTCTTGGCGGCCAGGGCTGGGAAGGGTAGAGTGCAGTGGAGGCCTGCCTGTAGCTCAGTCTCCACTCTCCCTTCTAGAACCCTGGCAGCCTTTCTTAAGGGTGCTAGACTTGACTTGTTGTTCTCTGTTCAAATTTTTCAGGACTGAGGACAGTTTTCAACGTTGCAGATTTCTTCATGCCAGAGTTTTTGGCCTCTGTTGATATTTGAGTTGAGAGCATTTGTGTGTGTGTGTGGCACTGAGTATCGAACTGAAGACCTTGCGCTTTTGAGGCAATTGTGGTGCCACTGAATTATATCCTCGGCCCGGTGCATTCTTCTTTGTACAAGTGGCATGAAGGACTGAAGCCAGAGACTTCTCACAGAGCTATATCTCAAGCCCTTTCTACTTTTTTTTTTTTCTTTGCTTTTGAGACAGGGTCTCGTTTTGTAGTTCAGGCTGGCCCTGAGTTCACTATGGTGCCCAGGCAAGCCACTGCGAACTCAGCAATCCTCCTGTCTCTGCCTCCAGAGTGCTGGGATGACAGGCGTGAGCCACCATGCCTGGCATTGTGGTATGCGGTGTTGATTGTTGGTGGGCGTGTCTCCACACCCAGCATTATATGTGGTTACCGGGGATCGAACTCAGGACCTTGCGCTTGCCAGGCAGGCGCCGGAACCACTGAGCTAACCCTCCAGCCCAGCCCTTTCTATTTTAAGACAGGGTCTTGCAAAATTTCCTAGGTTGGTCTTGAACTTGCGACCTTCTGGCCTCAGTCTCCAAGGACCCAGCTCAGATCATTATTTGCTTTTCTGTGCATGGCAGATTGTGTGTCTATCCACTAGATAGCAGTGGCACTTCTCACACCCAATGTGACAATCAAAATTATCTCCAGACATTTCCAAGGGCCCCCTAGTGCCTGAATCACCCCATTCAAAACTGTTGGTCTGTAGCACAGACCAGACTACTTGCTCCAAGGGGGTACTTGTATTCACTGTAATGGCTCTCAGGATTTCTCAGCTTCAGAACTCCCAGTGTTCTGATTTGACCATTCTTCTTCATGTGGCATTACCAGTATGCTGTAGGGCGTTTTGTGTATCCTTGGACTCTAACTACTAGACAGCTCCCTTCTAAGTGTCTTCAGACACTCACCTTGGGGTAAGACTTCCAGATTTGGCAAATAAAAATACAGGCTTTCCAGTCAAATTTGAATTTCAGATAAATGGCTAATCCCACACAATATTTGGAACAGGCATATATTTAAATCTGAGTGACCACCTGAAATTTGAACTTCAGATAAGTGACTAATCCCATGCAATATTTGGAACAGACATATACTATGCAATTATTTATTATCTGAAATTTAAATTTATTTATTAAAATACAGTGGCATCTGTATTTTATCTGGGGAACAAAATCAACATGGGTCATAAACCACTGTTCTAGATATTCTAAATAAACACTAAGGCCTTCAGATAAACAGCATAGGACAAACGTCACAAATTATCTTTTAAAATACATCAGCTACAAAAACATTCAACGCAAGAATTCAACCCATAAAAGTACTCAAAAGTGTGAGGAAATGAACGGAATGGCATTTGAGCAGGCACTGTTTGTGATGGGAAGAAACTGATCGTGGTGAATAGATGCGTTTTATCACTGATAGAAGTGCTCCCACCGGGGGATAGGAGGTACGAGGTAGCTCAGTGCCGACTGGGAAGAGACCCCCAAGAATAGTTTTCCAGAGCAAAGGGCCCAGAGGATAGAAAGCAAACTGCTTTCTAGGTTATACTAAGAATTAGGAGAGCCATTCTCACTTTATCATTTATATCCTTTTGCACTGTTGGATTCTTTTAAAAAAATAAAGTGTACCTTATTAGGCACTTTTAAAAGCCTTTTTATGGTGCACATTGACACAACCCAGAAGTTTCTCATGTATCAAGAGAAGAGATTGGTTGAAAAATCTCATTCTGACCTTGACTGCAGGTTTTCCCCGTATAACCCGGAAAGCACCTGCACTTGTTCGGTCCCACACACTCGCCAAACTTGCACCCAGGTTCGCAGGAAGCTGTGGATGGAAAAGAGGTGGTGACTGTGAGAGCACAGAAGTGGTTGCTGCTCGCTGTGTGACACAGCCTGCCTTGGGGACACACAGAGGACAGTCTGTCTGTCTGCTCCCTAGTTTGCTCTCACCTTCCAGATCCTAGACAGAGTTTTCTGTGGACCAGCTCCCCCCAGAGCACCACCCCACCAACGCCAGTTTCCTTTGCTGTTTGCTTAGCACCTTCCTGTCTTTGCAATGTGTGGAGAGATACAGACCCTTCCAGACCTCAGTCAGCCGGCCCTGTGAGTCACCATGAAACGCATAACCAAAGAATGAGGCAGTGGACCCCAATGCCATGTGTGGGCCAAAGCTCTTTCCATCTCTTGCCAGATTTCTTCTCCTAGTTTTCTTCGGAGTGGTCAAACTTTTCAAGCTGTGTTTATTGGTGAGACTGAATAACCCCCCAGATTGGAGGCAGGGTTGATGCTTTGAGTCATCAGGGTGGGGACTTGAAGCATGATGATGATGGTGGCAGTGGTGGTGATATCATGAGGTGGGGCAATAAACACAGAATTTGCTTTTTGTATTATGCACTTCTGTAACCCAATACCTCAGGAAAGTAGGCACCCAGTCCATGTTTGCTCAGTGCATAAAGTAGGAGGAGAAATAATCAAGACATAATGTAACTGACTGAGTTGGGGACAAGAAAAAAAGTAAGCCAGGTTGGTGGCACACACCTGTAATCCCAGCATTTGGGAGGCAGAAGCAGGAGGATCAACAAGAGTTTGAGGCCAGCCTGAGGTACACAGTGAGCTCAAGGGCAGCCTGAACTACATAGTGAGGTCCTATCTCAAAAGCCAAAAGAAATAGGGGCAGGAGGTTGTAGGGTGGATAGAGGAATGGGAAAAAATGAGAATTAAATTGTGTTATATGCTGGTAAAACAAATCAAACAAAGAAACAAAAGACCAAAAGAATACTGACTGGGAGAAATGGGGTAGAGATTAACTTAGGGTCCAGAGAGTACTGGTAGGAATTGCTAGAGAACACTGGGGGTAAATGAGCTAGAGATACTGGGAAGAATGGCTTATAGTATACTGGGAATAAAGAGCTATAGAATGCTAGAAGGAATGGCCTCGAGAAAAGAAAGAAGGAGGAAAATGTAGTCAAGGATGATAGCTGTTTGAGTCCACCTCAGGGAAGAGATGAGGAAGAAAAAGTATTAGATCAGAAAAGAAAAGGAAAATGGGAAAACCCTAAGAAAAGAAGTGCAGGAGAAAAAGTGATCAGTGAGACAGAAAGGAGGCACAGACAGCACTGCAGGCTCTCAGCAATTTCTGGGTCCAGTTATGGCCCCAGGAGGAGCAGCCGCAGCACCCAGGAGGGCTGCTCACACGCTCTTCTGCTGCTCCCTGGCTCTGAGTCGCCCCCCTCTTAGCAAGCCGGTTCCTAACACCCTAGCATCTTTAACCCCAGATCTATTTTTTGTCGTTGTTCATGTCACTATCCTTTTCCCAGTTTCTTCTTCTCAAAATCTCAGTAATCTCTATTTTTTTTCTTGCCAGATCACTAGGTTACAATACACTATTCCTGTTTCTACCACCAGTTCATCCTCAGAACAAATGTTTATCTAGTTAATGAAAACTGCTTTGTCCCTCAAGGTCTGGGACAGTATGCTGAGCCTATTTCTCTCCTGTGACCCATGCCTCACTGAGGCAGGTCTCACAGCCCAGGTCCTTGTGTCCTGGCAGGCCCAACTCCTATGCAATTAACATGCCAGAGCTTGGTGGGACCAATACAAGCTCCACTTTTCTTGAAATCTATCTCTGCCTATTTCTTTCCCTGCTCCCTTCCTTGCTTTTCTTCTAAGAGCAGTTCTTAGTGGAATATTTATACAAGAATCTCCTTTTCTGGCCTTGATACTAGGAAATATGGCATCGATACAACATTCAAGGGTCTAAGAACACAGCTCTGATCATGTCACATGTCACACAAAATCCTCACGTGACCTACTCCTCCTGAAAACAGGGTGGATGTCAAACCAAGTCAAAATCACCACAGTCTAGCCTTCATTTTCTTTTCTGGCCTGAGTTTCCACTGCTTCCATGTGAAGCAACACAGTGGCCCAAGTTCTTTAGACCTAGCCTTTGCTTTCTGCCTGTTTGTATTGCTACTTCTCTCTGGGGAGCCCTTCCCCACCCCCCAGGGGTTAGTGTACCACTCATCCTTCTGGGACCACCTTGTGGTCCTTGCAACTTCCCAGACTTCTCCAGCCACGTATGAATTTCCACCCAACTTTGAAACTCCATGGCAAAAAGGACCAGTGCAACCGACCTTATTCAAAAATTAGGCATTATTTTTTTTCCATCCTTGCCTTCTATCTACTACTGGATTCTAAGTGCCTTTAGGACAAGGTCCTAACATTTATCATTGTTTTTCCTGTAGCATTTAACACAGTGCTATTAAAATACTCTACTGTATATGCAAATAGTTTTGAATAATGAGTAAACAGGTACCGAACTTTCAGTAGGGAACATTTTAGGGCCATGGACAAATCATAACTGAGATGGTAGGGAAAAAAGCTTCCCCAACTAGTTTTTCCAGTTTTAGAGACAGAAGAAATAGATTCTAATTTCCAATGTCTATTTTGTTGTGGATGTGTACTTGGGGATGCAATTCTAAGTTCAGATGTTAGAAAAATAAATCTTTTACTTTTTTAAGCCCTGAGGTCCTCTGATCGTTCCCTGGAAACTGATTTCCAGTGTGATTCAGAGAGGAAAGCCCAGGACAAATGCCAAATAACACATAGGAGAAATGGTGAATAATACCCTTGCTCTAAGGTCAAATCTTCAGAAAGATGTTTTCAATTTACAGTAACTTTGGGTCTGTGACTTAAACAGTCAGTCTGCGGTGAAGGGAAATTCAGTCTAATTCCAAAATGGCCAGAGACTGAAGTATACTTTACATAAAACATAATTTTTTGTTCCGTTCTCCACAAATATCCATCTGTCGTTTTTCAATAGGAATTGGGCAATTCTTTATTCCATCTTGATAATGTGATATGCATTTTGAAGTTAAATGACATGGAGTTGACACAGAGTCTGTTCTGGGAAAACATGGAGACAGGGCAGAGCCCGAGAGCCAGAAAATTCTAGCATGTGTGGAAGCTGGAGCTTGAGAAAAACTGAGTGTGAATAGATGGAAAGAGGAGAGGGCCTGGGAGGCCTGGGGCCTCCCAGCTTGGGGTCCAACTCTGCTCCTTTGGGCAGGTTGACCTGTGTTCATTCTCCTAACAGCAGCCCACATGCTGACTTAGAAATCACAAACTGGGCAGTCAGGGACTGATGATACTTGTTATTTGCTGCTTTAAGAAACATATGACTTTAGCCAGGAGTCTTGGTGCATGCTTGCAATCCCAGCACTCTGGAGGCTGAGGCAGGAAGATCACTGCAAGTTCAAGGTCAGCCTCAGTCACCTAGTGTGACCCTATTTTGAAAAAACAAAGTGAAAGAAAGAAAGAAAGAGCAAAAGAGAGAAAAAGAAAGAAAGAAAGAAAGAAAGAAAGAAAGAAAGAAAGAAAGAAAGAAAGGAAGGAAAGAAGGAAGGAAGGAGGAAAGGAAGAAAGAAAAGGAAAAGGAAAAGAAGAAAGAAAAGGAAAACAAGAAACAATGAAAGAAAGGAGACAAACACTGCTTTGTCATCTTGAAAGACCATGCAAATTGAATAAAATATAATACATACTTTAAATATAAATCATGCAATTTAAAACTTAAATATTTGACCAGGGCAGTAGAGGTGCTAATCACCTTTTCAGCTTGCAAAACTTGCGTATTGAACATTTTGCTTAAACCCTCTACACATGACCTTTTATAGTCGTTCTTCAAATTCTTTCGTGCCTGTGGATGTGTATAGTCACAAAAGCACTGAGGATGTGATCGGCTTTGCAGATGCCAGCCACACTGCTTTGATCCAGTTAAAGAACAGCCATTTCAGAAAGCCTGAGCTTACCCTCATTTATGCACCAGCAACACGCCAGACCTTACAAGTTTTATGGCAGTAGGTACTGAGGTTCATGCCGCTGTAAGAGAGGTTCCAAATCATGTGTCTCACGTGGTTCTTACCCCTTTCTACCTGACTGACTTCAAATACAAATATTTTATGCTGTCTAGAAAAAGAATAAAGGCATATCCAATCCATCATCCCTTCACCTGGTACTCTAATGAACAAAAGACTGTGATAAGAATCATCTGTCCCTTCTGAATCAGTATAATTTATGCGGCATTCTCTGTATGTGCTTGGTACTATGCACACTCTAATGCTTGTGTATTGTGTGCTCTGAAGAAAGCACTAATCTCTCCATGTGGCAAGGGAAGAAATGCAGCTTTAATGAGCTACAAGGTCATGTGCCCAAGGTCACTCACCAGTTTAGCTAGCAATGCCACTGATTGTGACACTATTATACATACAAACAAGGGAAGGATCTATCCCCTATTATATTGACACAGTTCCCAAGGAGGTTTTATAATTTTATCCGAGTGTGTAACAGTGATATCCGTTGTTTTTTGAGATGGGGTCTTACTAGGTCACTAAATTTCCTAGGCTAGGCTTGACATTACAGTCTCCCTGCCTTAGCCTCCCAGAATGCTGGGGTTATAGACATGCACCACCATGCCTGGCTAATTTTATTTTTGAGACAGGGCCTCACTTTGCTGTTCAGGCTGGCCCTGGGCTCACTGTGTAGCCCAGGCAAGCCTTGAACTCAGCAATCCTCCTATCTCTGCCTCCCGAGTGCTGGGATTACAGGTGTGAGCCACCACGCCCGGCTATGCCTGGCTAATCTTGATTTTACTGGTATCTTGTTCTTACCATCTCCTCACAAGGGAACTATGGTGACAGGGTTTTCATGGTACTGAGCATGAGGAAGGGACATCAGTGGCTTCCACTGCTTCATGGATTTTAGATGTCATTGAATTCTTCCTTTACCTGTGACCACTATGGAGAGATTTGGACCAGCTAGAAAGAAGGCTACTGCCAACAAAAAGAAGGTAGCACTTTTATTCCTAAAACTAGCTAATGTTTTCCTTCTTTCTTTTTAATGTTTTTATGTGACATGTACTTGTATTATCCCATTTAACAGAAAAGGACTGATGTCTGGGCATTTGCCACCTGCTAGGCAACAGGGACAGGGACAGATTCTGATGCTAGAAGATGTACCTCTATTCAGAGTCAACTAGGAAGGTTCAAATCTGTGTCTCTCCTAGATTTTACCCTGCAACTGTTGGTTATCACAGAAAATCAAATAAAAGAGAGAGAGAGAGAGAACGCTATGTTTCTCTGTCTTTTCCAACCCTCTTGAAATTATTGGCGGCTGCTCTCAGAGTCCTAAGGCAGATGATAGTTTCTTAGTTTGCAATTGGTACAGAAGAATTGGAAAAATACTTAAAATCTTTCCCTACATGCATGTGTTTCTCACTATCGTCTAGAAAGCAGCCTTAAGAATTTTTAAAATGTGAGTAGCCAGTCCATGAGGTAAAAGCTTACTTTTTCATGGCCAAAGCTTACAGGTTGGGTCATTAATAATCAAAATGTATATTTAATTTGAACTCAGTTGAGAAAAACTATAATTATAATAAGGAATTAATTGCTTTATTTTTGCCCACCTCAGTTTCTCTCGATTCAGAAAGTCAAAGGCCAAACAAGCAACCTAATTACCCTTTCTAAGGTCGTAACAGAGATAAATGTCAAAACGTGTCTGCTGGGGTGTTGTCAGCTGGGAGAAATCTCTACAGCTGAAACCTGGGGGTAAAACCCTGAGGAACGTGACCCAAGGGTAAGATGCTCTGAGTTGTTACAAACATTACCTTCACAGACTCCCTTGCTGTTCCTTCTCCAGCCATAGCAGCAGGCTAGCTTACTTCCGTAGTGACAGAGGCCAGGCTGGCGAGCCAACACCACCAACCTGTGATCCCCCGGACTGCGCAGAAAGAATCACGTGTTAGTACCGAGAAAACATTAATGGCAACGGAGACTCTGCGCTGCTCCTACAGCAACTGGGCGGGTGTCAAATACTTGATTAATTTCAACAGCTCTGAGGTCAGTGCTAAATTCCATTTTGAAAGCCTAAGCTATGAGGCTGACAGCCCCTGAAACTATCCCGTGCCAGCTTCACTCAACTGTGTGCTTATTTCCTTTGCCCAGGGTTAAAACAATTGGGTTATATAACCGGTGGAGCTGGGGCACATGAAGCCAGGCACGCGTGACTGTGGTCCCAGAACTCTGGGAGGCTCAGGCAGGAAGGTTACAAGTTTGTTCCCAGCTTTGTGAACTCAGTAACTTAGCAAGACTTTGTGTGAAAACAAACAAACAAAAAGGACTGGGAGGTTATGTAGATAGGGAGTGGGGGATTATAGACAGGCCATGGGGACAGGAAAAAATGAGAATCAACGTACATCATGTCCATGTACGAATTCCCTATGAGGAATAGGATCATAATGTATACCTAAAATGTACCAAGAAACTCAATAAAGGGAAAAAGAAAAGGGCCGAGGATGGAGGTCAGCACAAGTTTCCTGGGTTTAATCTGAAGTACTACAAATATTATTTAAAAAGTTAAGGCATGTCAAAAAGTTAGGGCACGTTGATGTTCCTGAATCTGGTAACTTGCAGGCTGTGGGCTCTGGCCGAGCCGAGAGCTCCGCACTTTACCCCACTGAGCAGACTAGAATCCCTGTACACTAGGGACCCTCCAGCGCCAAGGCCTCTCGTGTTCCACAGGCGGGGACCCCACCCCGTGCAGTGGAGTCGCAGTCCCAGCACAGCCGGCTGGGACTTGGGGTTTCCAGCCTGGGAAGCCTTCTCCTCCCGCGCCACCTCCTGGAAACACAATTTGCTAAATAAACTCTACTCGAGCTGTCAGGAGGGAGTTGGCAAACATTTTCTGTAAGTGGCCAGATGGTAAATATTTTAAGATTTGCTTTGTCTGCAAGTGAAAGCAGACACAGGCAACAACAGCAAACCGACAAGCACAACGGTTCCAATAAAACTTTATTTATGGACACTGAAATACAAATTTAATGTGCTTTTCATGTGTCACGACATAGTGTTTTTTGATTCACGATCAACTATTTAAAAATGTAAAAACTGATCTTAGCTCATGGGCCGTGGAAAAATGGGGCCACCCAGGCTTGGCCCATGGTTGGTAGCTTGCCCACCACCCCTAATCAGAGGCTTGAGGGAAGGAGCCCTCAGGTCACCAGCAAACTGCAGGGATGAAGTAGCAGCCAGGGATGAAGCAGCTTACCGTCTTGCTGTTGGACCCAGTTGCTGTCACACTGGAAGCAAAGACTTACACTGTGTATTTTTCAGAGGGCTGTATTAAATACATTGTAAAAATGGTTCCCTGAGCTCTTTAACAGCCAAGGAATGCACATTTTAATATGTGCTTTTCCGTAGCAGGACTGAATGTTGTGCTAGTTAATAATATCTTAGCCAGGGTCAGACAGTTAAATGACCCTGTAGGTTTGCCTCATGCTTAGCCTCTCCCACAAACTTAGTTGCTCATTTGAGACCTGTAAAGATATGGCTTGGGTCAGTTCATTAACAGAGTACAAAATGCAAGAAGGAGTTTATTCTTTGCTTCTTCTTGAAGCATCCTTTTTCCATTTTAAAATGGAGTTCAGAAGTATTCATTCAAGCACTGAGAACAGGGTTTCTCAAGCTCTATAGGACATTCTGGCAGAACAATTCTTTGTTCTTGGGAGTTACCCTGTGCATTGTAGTACATTTAGCATCTCTGGGTTTTATAGGTGCCAGTAGCACACACCCTTCCATTGTGACATTCAAAAATATCTCTAGAGGTCAGGGATTTAGCTCAAGTGGTACTGCACGTACTTTGGAAGCACAAGGGCCAGAGTTTGACCCCTGGTACCACCACCACCAAAAAAAAAAAAAAAAAAAAAAAAAAAAGACAAAAATGTCTCTAGACATTGCCAAATGTCTTCTGCAAGGCAAGATCATCTTTGCTTAAGTACCATTACTTTATAGTGAAAAAGCATTGAGCGTTTTCTGTACTCCAAGCATTGATTTAGGTACACAGACCATGATGATGAAGAGGATAGGTCTTTGCTATCTTACACTCACTCACCATATCCTATTAGCAGATTCAGTACAGCATGGGAAGTGTCATATAATGCTCTGTGCAGTTCTCTGTGTCTCTGTCTCTGTCTGTCTGTCTGTCTGTCTGTTTTTCTCTCACCAGTATTTGGGATTGAACACAAAGCCTTGAGCATACTGGGAAGGCATTCCACTACTAAGCTATATCCCCAGCCCTGAGAGTCTTTGACAGAAATGATGCAGCCATTTGTCATAATCAAATCCACATATTAGGTTAATTACACATGCCAGGTACTGTACTAGGCACTGAGACTGTAGAGAGTGTGTGAGAACAGCCCCTATGTACAAAGAACATAGATTTTGAATGCAATGATGGGTAAGTAAACATAATTATAGTCCAGAACCTTACCAAATGGGTGAGTTCTAGGCAATATGCAAGAATTGTTAGGATGGGGTGGCTGTGTGAGGGGTTTTCTAGAGAAAATGGGGCCCAATATGAAATTGATATCTATTGGAAAGCACCCGGGTGAAGTAAGAGAAGGTTGTTTTTTTTTTTTTTTTTTTTTTTTTTTTTGAGACAGGGTCTCGCTTTGTAGTTCAGGCTGGCTCTGAGCTCACCATGTAGCCCAGGCAAGCCTCGAACTCAGCAATCCTCCTGCCTCTGCCTCCCGAGTGCTGGGATTACAGGCATGAGCCACCAGGCCCGGCAAGAGAAGGTTGTTTTGAGGGAGAAGCCATTCCAGGTAGAGTAAATAGGCGGTGGCAAGAGAAAATGGCCTGCAGCCCCTGAGAACACGAGTCAGGGGCCTGAAAATTAGCATCTACAGGGGGCAGTGTTTGGAGCAGAGGAGGGAAGGGAAGCTAGAGGGACCGTGGGACACACAAGGAGCAGGGTGGAAAGTAGGAGGCAGAAAGAAAAGACCTGGGTCCATGAAAGATTTTGTTCATCTCAAAGGCTCCGGAGAAGGATTTCAAATGGCAGGAAACATCAAGGATTTTGCAACGTATGCAACTGCCTCTCGAGAAGCAATGTACACTCAATAAACTGCAACAAGATTGCTGAAATGGTTGGACGTGAAGGCACACAAAAACAAATGGAAATTTGTTGAAATATGATATTTTTTAAAAGCCTAATTAGAAACCAGGCCAGGGTCTCCAGAGTAGGTGACCAAACCTATTTCATATGTACTGGTCAAAACCAATTAGTTTGGATTGCAAAGAATACTGCCTGGGGTTAAATAACAGAAGAAAGTCATCAGAAGATGAAGTTCATATATTGCTTGCACATTACCACAGCTCTCCAGAGAAATCCTCTTTTTCTCCAGGCTTATTGCTTTCACGTGCATGCCTTCAGGTGAAAAGGTGAAACAGAGAAATCCGAGGTGGATTAATTTCTCCCAAGTCACCATTCTGACATTGGATGGTGTCACTTATAAAGCTCTCCAGAGAGTTAATGACTAACACTTGGGCCATTGAAAACTTGTGAAAAAAGTAAGCTTTCTTATCCGCTCCTAGAGATTCCTTCCCTGGTCACAAATGAAGCTTAGTGTTGTGGCTCTGTTGGGAGATATGAGCAATTCGTCATCTACTCTGACCTTATTCTCATTTGTTCAAAAGTAATAAACAATAGTTGTTTAAGAATCGACTCATGAGTGGGAACCACAAAATGGATCCTGATATTCAGACAACTATACAATTCAGAAAACGCCTGAGCAGCCCCTGGCTGCTCTGGGTATGCAGTAACATGTTCTGTGCATATTTCCTACAGGAGACCACAGCGTGCGTCAGTGCTATAGGAAAAACCATCTGAGAAGCCTGTGTCTGTAAATGAGGAACATGCCTTTTAATTAAGGAGTGTGAGGTCTATGTAGTCACCCCATTTTGAGAGATGGTTTCAAAGAGCCAGCCACAACAGGGACTTTACTGATTCAATTATCAAAGTGCACATCTGGTCATGAAAACGGAAAAAGAGTTTAAAGGGGAAAATCATTAGTAAATAGAATTGCTAATAATTAACTTGCTGATTTGTAGATGCCAGAGGAACTGATTTATTACAGCAAGAATCCAGTTCTGTGTTCTATGGTGCCAGTTTTTTAAATGCACATATGCAGCTATTTAAAATTATAGATAAAGAAATTTAATTATTCAAATATTTATGTTTAACATGAAACTATGATTCTGGGGAGGGAAGGAATTTAGCACAAAACAAGTTGTAATAGTAGAGCGCATACATTAACTCATAACAATTTTAAACATTACTCAGAAAAAAACCTTTTGACTTTTATCTCCACACAGTTTTCAAATGATGGTCCAAATTAATGTTAGAAAATGAACTGGATTTTTTCCCCAGGATCCTCTCTTTCTACCTGCCCTTTGTCATAATTCCATGTCCCTTTCCTAACTTTCCCATCACTAACTCAATAATTTCTACTTTAATGCCTGCTTGTATTATGGAAAATGAAATTTCCCATTTTTCAAAGTTAAAAATGACCGAGTATCTGTGACTTCATATGTTGCAGCTTCATGAACGTGGAAGAGATGGTTAAGTGCCCATGAAATCCATGTTCAGGCTTACTGGGTACAAATCTGTTTCCCAGCTGCCTGCCAGTTAGGTGGAGTCATGTAACTGGTGTCAGCTGGTGAAAACTGGTGGTTGGCATTTGGACCACTTTCAAGCCTGGCTCACAGAATTCTGATGAGATCCTCTAAGTGCTCCTTTCCCATGAGCCCATACAGCAAAGAGGAGCTCAGGACCTGAAGGAAGATGGTGTCCCAGGCAGATGGAGGCTGGCCCTAGGTGAAGGTATACAGCACAGTCTCTCACGCATGTCTTCTACTGTGACACAGGCATAGAAAGAAATTTTTCCTGTGGCTAATCACTGCAGTTTCCAGATGGTTTGACACAGTGCCTACCCTGAGTGACACAACAGTATTACAAAAACCAGTTCTTTCCTAAAGTCAAATACACATTGTTTTTTCTTTGTATGTAAATCCACTTGTATGTATACAGAAAACTTACAAGGCTATTGATATGATTAGTTCCAAATTCATGAGACATGCAGTTTTTAAAAAATTGGGCCAGTACCTTCTGGAATATCAAAGGTGAAGAGTTAGGGTATGGTGCCAATCATTGGTATTTAATAGGTATCTGAGTATAAATAAGCAGGGCCAGGGATGTGACTCAGTGGCACCACACCTGTATGGCAAGCTCAAGGACCTGAATTCAATCTTCAGTACAAAAATAAATAAATAAAATATATATAAATAAGCTTTTGTGTATTGGCTGGATGGACTTAGCCCCATGGAACCCATAAAACCTCGATAACAGATCAAAAGCAGCTGACTGTTCTAAAAAGAGAACTCCTAATTTTGGATTGACCTGGTCCCACAAACATCTTCTGCCACCTTGAGAGCCCTGCATGGGGTGGCAGCTTCCCTTTATTTCTCTCTTTCTTTTTAGTAGTTTCTTTCTAAACAATGTTTGCTTACATAAGACTCAGAGATTGCAGTCTTGACACAGCGAAATGCCAGTACAGGTGAGCAGTTCTTTGTGAACAGGAGACCCTGAGCTATGGAATTCTGGGCTAAATGCTGAATTCCTCAGAGTTTCCTTATTGTGTTTTACAGCTTGCTGTCTACATTGATCGAATTAATAAAAAAAACACTGTCTCCACAGCTGAAGTTAATTTTAAAACATTCTGGGAACTGTGTAAGTAGTATAGTATTTCTGCATAGGACTCTTTATTTTCTGAAAATATATACTGTGCCAGAATTCTTAGTATGCAAGTTCATGGTCAGGGTCCAGGAAACTTCATGATATTCTCCAAGATAAATTGAGAAGTTAAAGCTCTTTTGCTGATGTTTAATATAGTCAAATATCACCATGCAAATGAAAGTTTCTCTAAATAGTGATAACAAGGCCCAGCCGCGAGAGTTCTTGTTGTTGATTTTTTTTTTTTGGTTTTATCCTCATCTTAACTCCTAGTATGACAAGTCCATTATACCTAATTAAAATTAAGTTTGGGTTCCCACTCTTATGAAGAGACAGTCCAAGTCCAACAGGCCCAAGGATACCTGAAGCTATCTTGCCTTCCCAGAAATGTAAAGGTTTAGGACCAATAGCCCAGTAAAACCTGGTCCAGGCTGCCAAGCGCTCCTAGCTCAGTGTGGGTTGCTGTGTGTGTGCAAATTTCTCATGCCACGACTGGTATGTAAAGCAGGGTAGTAGTAAGCCTCAAGCAAAAGCTGGAGCTTCCCATGGCTTCTTCTGTTTCTCTCACTGCTCTTCTGTACTCAGGAGTTAGGGGTATAGTGGGAGCAAAGAGGGTCTTAGTTTGGGGTCCTCAAAGGCAGGCTGTGAGACCAGGATTGGTGAGCAGTGGTTTATTTTGAAGATGAAGAGAACATTGACAGGGAAGTGAGAAGAGGAAGGGAAGGTAGACAGTAAAACAAAGGTTGTCAAGATAGCCACATTAATCCCCCTCTCATGCATGCATGCATGCATGCATGCATTCATTCATTCATTCATTCATTCATTCATTCATTCATTCATAGCGAGCATGGGTGAGAATCTTACAAGTTGCCAAAAAGGCTGGATCAAGCAGGGCTTTTCTACCACTTAAATAGAATGGATGTTCTTCTTAATCTAGTGACAAATCACTGAAAAGTTTTCAGAAGAAGCCTGAGTGATATGACTTAAGTTTGAAAAGAAACAGTTTGGGGCATGGACTTGGCAGAGTAAAAGAAGCAACAGCTAGCAAGTGGTTCATGTGGGAGATGGTGGCAGCCGGCAGGGGAGGAGAGGGAGACGGACTTGAGACACGGGTTGTCACAGGACAGCGTTAGATGGAATTCAGGTGGTTGGGGTGGTTTCCACTTGTCAGGCATGATGCCTGGTTTTCTGTTGGAACCAGTTTGGGATGTGGAAAAGAGGTGGGGTGGGGAGAAGCAGGCTCTGCCCTGGATGTCCCGAACTCCGGGAGACTTCCCAGTGCACAGGTCAATAATACAGCAGAAAGACGCCAGGCCTTGGGGTGCACCTTTTGAAGTCATTTACACACAGATGGCATTGTAAGCACTAAGACTGGCACAGCCACCTGGAGAAAATATAGATAAGGAAGCTAACAGGGTCATGGTCTGACCTCTGGAAATCCAACACTTAAAATCCCGCAGAAGACCGGAAGTGGTAGAGGATGCTGGGAAGGCAGAAGAGGTGCAGGAGAAGGTGAATCAGAAGGTGTGGGGTGGTGGTTTGAAACTGTGTCCACAGATCCTTCGTTGCTATTCCTTTGCAAAGGTGAGGTGTAACCCTCCTCCCCTTGTGTGGGCTCTCTTTAGGGTCCAGTTCCCAACAAAGAGACTATCGTGGCAACAATGCCGGACAACTTCTGAGGACAGGATGCAGGAGGCATCCCATTTCCTCCTTAGTCTCTCTCCGGCATCAGGTGCTGCGGGAAAAAGCAGATGATACTAGGCAGCTCGACGGAGCTTCTGCGTAGAGAGGAACTGAGGCCTCCTACCAACAGCCGTGAGGTGATGCCGCACTGGGAGCAGATCCTTCTGCTTTTCAGACGACTGCACCTTGGCCAACAGCCTGACTGCAACTTGGTGAAAAATTCCAATCCCTTGGTCTGGGAACACAGACTGCTCTAAATGAAATAAAGTCTATCTAAAATCATCCCCACTCCCTCTCCAACTAGGCTGTTCCTGAATTCCCAATCCACAGAAGCTGTGTGAGATGACAAAAGCCCCCGAGTTTTGAAATATTCAGTAGTACAGGAAGAGATAATTAATATACGTGGTTCCAGAAACCAAGCAAAGAAACTGCTTAAGAGCAACGTGATTTGTGTAAAGATAGTTGCCTTTTGATATTTTGTTTTCTTTTACAGTATTTTACTTTTTGCAGTGCTGGGGACTGAACCAGAGCCTTGTGCATGCTACTCAAGCATCCTACTACTGAGCTACAGCCGCAGCCCTTGCTTTAGTACCTGAGATGTTCATCTTGCACTTGTAATTTATCAAGCCTCAGACTGTATGAATTACAAGCACACTATTATTATGTATGTTATGAAAGAAAAATTCTTCCAATTAAACTAAACTGCAGCTTATTAATTTAATGGTGATTCTGTGCAATTTTTAAAAAATTGAGTTTATCAGTACATTTTAGAAATACATTATGATCATATTTCTCATTGAGAATTTGTACATGTAGATGATGTATCTTGATTCTTATATTTACCATTCCCCTACCCTCCCTTCAGCCCCACCTCCCTATATACATAAGCTTTGTCTGCATTTTTTTCCTCTTTACCATCAAATTTTTCCTTTCCCTTCTTTGCTTTCCCCTGCTCCCAGCCGCTTATTTCCCCTGGAGCATGTTCTTCCTATTTCACAATACCTATCATACATTCTGGACCTCATTTATTTTGTGTGTGGATTAGTCACAACTGTGTTAGCTTTTAAAGAACAGAGCCTTCAATGGCCTGCTTTGCTCTCAGAATGAAGTTCAAGCTCCTTGGATGGACATAGCCGGGCCCTCATGGCCTGGTTCCAGCCAGCTGTCTTCGTCTCTTGGCAGCTGGTGGGCTCATAAACACTGGGCAAGTGCTGACCAGTCTACTCCATACCTTGGGCAATTCCTTCCTTTTCACTCCTTTGCAGGGCCATACCCCTTTGTGACAGTTTGTTTTCATCAACTTGGGACTTACCTGGGGGATTAGTAAACCACACTTTTGGGTGTATCTGGTGGGCCATGATGGCGTGACCTTCGGGACCATATGTGGTCCTTAGTCCCTTCCTCTCTAGCTCTTTCCTTATGCTCTGCATTCTGACCAGCATGAGGTGAGTAGTTCTGCTCCCCCATGCCCTTCTGCCATGATGTTCTGCCTCACCTCAAACCCACAGCAAGGGAACCAACCAATCATAGACCAAAACCTCTGAAGCTATAAGCCAAACAAACCATTTCCTCATGTAAGATGTTTATGTCAGACGTTTTTCTCCCCGCAACAGGAAAATTGATCAGTAAACCACCCATATATTCATCTCTTATGCAAAACTACTATCAAGTAAGCTCTGTAATACTCACTTTAATCTCCATTTCACACCATGTGCTCACACTCATCTCTAAGAGGAGTTTAATGTTATGCTGTGGCTTGAGTTTCCCTGACTCTCTAAGACACACTTGATTTTTCTCTTAGCTGTAGTGTATGGAATATTTTAGATGTTTGTATACATAAAACATACTGTTTTATATGTATACATGTAAGGAAACATTGTGACATATTCATTCATTTGAAATAACTCATTCATTATATATAAATAACATTAAATAATATCTCTTTATCTCTTTTCCTTGGTCCTTCATTTATCCATCAGATTTTTAGTCAACATTTACTATGTCTCAGGCACTGAGCTAGAGGCTGGAGTCATCATGCCCCAGCTAGCTCCTCTTGTTCACAGAGGCATTTGCTGGACCCAGAAGGTTATCTAGAGGTGGGGGATAGATGTGTATGTCTGGCATTCACAAGAATGTTTGGGCAAATCAGCTGTCATCACTGTTGTGAACTGGGCTGAATTCATTGTAATTCCTTTTACAATAGTTTTTTCATAACTAAGACCTACAAGTTTAAAATAAACTTGGTTAATTATTGACACTAATAAACTGGGGCCTGACAACTTAACTGAGAGAACTGAAGGCATTACAACTTAACTGAGAGAACTGAAGGTCCCTTTGGAAAAAATGCTATATTTGATGGATAGTGATTTAATTCCCCTTGGGAGACACCATGGCCTTTAAATCTGCCACTTATTCTCCATGAAATTCTGGACAAATTAGTTAGCCACTTAGTCTTTTGAAGCTCAGTTTATTACTCTGTAAAATGGGGGCTGTGATGTGTAACTCACACATAGGAGATATGACCTACTTTACACTTGACTCTGTGAGTGGTATATCAACACCTACTCTCCCCTTTCTTTCTTAGTCATAAGTGCCCAGTTATACAGCTATTCCTGATAATATGGCATTTCCCAGTCTTCACTTCCATGGGGCATGGCCCTGAGGCTCAGGTTGGGCCAATGGGATGTAAGTAGATCGGCCATGTGCAACTTCTAGGGAGTGGCTATAAATACAGCTGGAGTGTCCTCTTTCACAGTTACGTCCTTTTACTGGCTAGAGTAAGGATGTGTTTGCTGGAGCTCAGGAGGCTACTTTAGGCCATGAGGGAAGAGCTTTTTGGTGGAGCCTTGGCAGTAGCAGGCCCTCAGCTCCATGGAGTGCTGTGCCAGTCCAGTTACTCCTGTCTGTGAGAGAAACATCTGCATGGTTCAAGCCCAGATTATGTGAGTTTTCTATTGCAGCCAGTTTTGAAGGATTAAAAAGCAGTGTTGTTGCATTTTCTCTGCTTTTTAAAGTATTTCCTGCTTAGCATCTCTAATGTCAAGTGAGTTGTGAGACTCAGTCTTCATCCAAATGAAAATCAAGATCAGGTAAACATTTGCTCCATTTCTATCTTTTCTCTAGGACCACAACAAAGCTCGAAGAACAGAAATCTGTTTTCTTCCAGTTTTAGAGGCTATAATTCAGAGATCAAGGTGTCTGAAGGATCTTTTTTGAAGCTTCTCTCCTTTGTTTGTCTACGGCCACCTTCTCTTTGTGCACTCACACGGTTATCCCTACACACCTTCCTGGGTCCTGATCTCTTCTTGTAAGGATGTTGATCGCATTGGATAAGGGATCCTCAATTTAGCTCATCCCACGTTTTCTGTTTTGGTTTTCTGAGACAGAGTCTCACTGTGTAGTTCAGGCTGGTATTCAACTCATTAGTGTGGCCCAGGCTGGCCTCCTGCTTTAGCCTCCAGAGTGCTGGCATAATAGGTACGCAGCACCACCCCACTTAAAGACCCCGTCTCCAGATACAGTCCCATTCTGAGGTACTGAGGGTAGAGCTTTAACATATGAATTTGGGAGAAACATAATTTACCTCATATCATGTTAGGTCACATCTATGTCCTGTCTCTACTGTCCTCAGAGGAGGTGGTAGTCTACAACTTGTCACTGGAAGTACAAGTTCCCAGAGGTAGCAGCCTGTTTCACCAGGTCGGTGATGAATAGGTGCATTGCAGTACAGGGCCAGCCTCATTTCCTGGCACCCAAGAGGTATGTCAGTCCACTTGTGTGCATGGTGCCTTGAAAAGCACAGAAGCTGCTCCACCGACAATTTCAGTGAGTGAGTGATGGGAGGAGGAGTATAAACATCCCAGATCCCTTGTCTTCAGTAGGGATAAATCCAAGGCTCATGTCCCACTGTCGCCTGGAATCTTCCAGCAGGATTAAGTCTCACTGGTGATTTATTCTTATAACCCTTCCCTTCTCTGTTACACTTCCCCTCTTCCCTACCAAGCTTCCTAGAATTACCTCCCAAATTAACTCTGTCTGCTTCTGAGAAGGTGGGAACTTGGAGAGGGAGGTGGTGATATCAGGAAGGTAGTTCGTGGTTGTACTGGACTAGAGTCCTGCTAATCCAGCTCATTGGTGTAAGGTGTGAACAAGCACTTGGTAAAAATATCAGCTTTGTAAAAAATGTATTCAATTTTTGAGGAAATAAATTTGGAATATTGGATCATCACTGGTTTTAGAAAAGAAGACCAACTCAATTATAACTCACAAGAAGTCACATACTTCTTTCAAGCTTTTCTGTGCTTTTATCTGTCAAATGGTCACAATACCTGTTTCTTAGGGTAATTGAGAGTCATTGAAATAACATTGGAAAGTGTTACCATATAGTAGGGCCTCAGTATCTTTTGAATATCAATCTACTTTATGAAGGCAAAATATTATCCTTATTCTAATTGTAATGATTACATCATCATGATTTATTTATATAGGACTTTAACACTTTCTAAGTCAATGAAATTAACTATTTTTCATTTCTATTTATTTTTTAAAAATTTTTACACATTTTAAAAAAGACGGCCTTGTTGTATAGTGCAGGCTGGTCTTCAACTCACTATGTAGTCTAGAGTGGCCTCGAACTCATGATGATCCTCCTGCCTCAGCCTCCCAAGTGCTAGGCTTACAGGAATAAAATTAATTATTAGAATAAGGTTGCTCGGATGTTAGTTTTGTGTTGTGATTAGATACTCCATGGTGACTATTTCCTAGAAACACTTTAGATACAGTCCTATGAATTTTGGGTTTTTAAGTATATAGATACAAATGATATGATAACCAGTCAAAAATCACTAAAATCATGCTTAAAGCTGAAACCCTCATTGATCAAAAACAAGAACAGCAGACTCATAGCTCAGGCTGCCTGTAGAAGGATAAATAATGCCACCTCCTTCCAAAAGATATCCAAGCGCTAATGCTTAGGAAATGTGTATGTTATTTTATGTAGCAAAAGCAACTTTGCAGATGTGATCAAAGTAGCATTTTGAGGTGGGAAAATTATTCTGGATTATCCAGAAGGGCTTGATATGATCACAAGGGCTCTTCTTAGAGGGAGGAAAACAAAGAAGAGCAAGAGAGAAGGCAAGATAATGAAGAAGAGATTACAGTGATGGGGTCACAAGCCAAGGATTGCTGACCACCTCTACAAACTAGGAAGAACAATGACCAGACTGTTTCCAAGAGTGTCCAGAAGAAACCAGCCCTGCAAGTGTCTTAAGTTTACTTGCATAAGACTCATTTTGACTTCTGATTTTCAGAACTGTAACACTATATATTTGTGTTGTTTTAAGCCATGAAGTTTGTGTTAAATTGTTACAGTTCCCTAATAGGGCTCCAGGAAGAATTAGTTCCTCATGTATGAAGTGTGAGCACAAAACTCAATGAAGGTTTACAAATTTATTACAGCAAAAGACATCACCATTACTCTCCCTCAAAATACTCCGTCTGGATTTGCACACACTTATCCGATTGCTCTTACCACTCTCTGCAGCAGTTCTGGAAGTTCTCTTTCTTGAGTATCTTTTACGAGGTGTGATGAAAATACAGTGAATGCTGCTGCTGAGAGCCATTCAATGGAAAAGCGGGCTTGTAAAGACACATAATGTGTCTCCATCCACCTTATTCAAAAGACCTGGCACTGTGGGACTTCTGGCTCTTCTCTAAAGTCAAAATAATCATGAAAGAGGGAATTTTTTGAATGGATCCAGGACATCAAGGCAGCCACAGCACTGCAACTAAAGACACTCATGAAAAGAGAACTTCCCGAACTGTTTCAGGCAGTGGCAAAAATAATGGGATAAATGTGTTCAAAGCAAAGGAGAATATTTTGGAAGTTTTAATGGCAATGTGTCTTTTATTGTAAATTTTATTTTTTCAATTTTTATTTATTTATTTGAGGCAGGGTCTCACTTTGTAGTTCAGGCTGGCCCTCAACTCTCTATGTAGCCCAGGCAAACCTGGAACTCAGGAATCCTCCTGTCTCTGCCTTCCGAGTGCTGGGATTACAGGTGTGAGCCACCACGCCCGGCACTGTGGTATGTGGTACTGATGGCTGGTGGGCATGAGTTACCACACCCAGCATTGTATGTGGTTACCAGGATCGAACTCAGGACCTTGCGCTTGCAAGGCAGGCACTGGAACCACTGAGCTAAATCTCCAGCCCTTTTGTTTTCTTTTTAAAAATTGATTTTATTGGTACTTTTTTTTTTTTTTGAGACAGGGTCTCGCTTTGTAGTTCAGGCTGGCCCTGAGCTCACTATGGAGCCCAGGCAAGCCTCGAACTCAGCAATCCTCCTGTCTCTGCCTCCCGAGTGCTGGGATTACAGGCGTGAGCCACCATGCCCAGCTGGTACATTTTATATACACATTATGATCACAACTGACATTGAGAGTTTGTACCAGAACCTGACAAAACTTAATACTCATTTTTCCCATTGCCCTGCCCCCCAAGTCCTCCACCTATATACATAAGCTTTGTTTCCTTTTTTTAATCATCACATTTTTCTTTTCCTCCTTTACTTATAAATTTTAAAAATGGAAACGTTCACTGATATTTGATCAGATCTCATAATGTGTGGTTTACAGTCAGCAGGCCCAGTAACTAACCTAGACATTGCCTCATCTCCCACATTATTTTTAGATGAAGTCAGTGAATAAAAATATAAGATAGAAATATGTTTTAAGTAGATAGCTGCTCTAAGCTTTAATCTCAAGAAATGCAAAGTTAATTCTGAATACCCAAGGACCATAGATGCTGGTGTTAGGACCAGAAATGCTGGAAATGGTGCTCAGATCAATTCAGGCTTTAGAACAGTGCTAGAAATACTAAGAGTCTTATGCATATAAGGTTTTCTAGAAGCCACATTTTTAAAAAATGTGCAACAGAAATTTATTTTAATTGCATATTACCCAACGTAGTTTATCCATAATGTTACCATTTCAATGTGTCATTGGTATACAATGATTAATGACATATTTCCTGTTCATTTTTCCATGCAACATCTTGAAATTCCACTGTGTATTTCACTTATACAATGCATCTCATCTCGGGCTGGCCACACTTCAGGAACTCAGTAGCCACCTGGGGCTCCTGCCTACCATGTTTGCAGTGGGTACAGCACTTCCGGGGTATCTAAACAGTTCCAATACCCACGGGGCATGAAAGTGTGTAAGACAGGACGGATTCTGGCATTTCAGAGGAGGTAAATGCAAGAGGCTAATGAATTATGCATTTGATGAGTGTTAATTGCCCACTACACACTATGCATTGTTTAAGAGGCATATAATTTACCAGGTCACAAAATTTGCGGCACAGTGTTGCAAGTAGACACATCTGGCGCTTACGTTAGAAATCTGTGCACCACAGCTTTTACTAAAGACTTCACTGAAATCTTGGGAAAGAACCACAAGGGGCACGTTTTCCTCCCTGTAAATGCGGAGCTCCTGAAGAGCCAGCCACCTGCTATTTCCAAGCGAGCTGTACGAGTATTAAGCTCACTAGCTCAGGAACCTGATCCCGTGTAAAGAAGCCATGTTTCCCATCTTGAAAAGTGCGGAACACTGACATGGATTTTTCCAGTTTAATATTCTTCCACTTACTGGGGGCTTTTCGGCTTTTAATTTAATTTACTGGCACTCTGAAAGCGAAGCTCCGGGGGGTCAGTTTGCCCGCCGCCAAAGAACTGTTCATCTCAGCTCCAAATCACACCCAGGCTTTTCTGAAGTGGGCTTTCTAGCGAGATGAGAACCGCCAATGTTCAAGGAAAATGTGATTATAAGCGAATTGCATCTGCTTACATTCTTATCACGGGACGGAAATTGAGACTTTCGGTCATACATTCTGAGGACCTGGTTTGAGGCTTGTTCTGTTTGAACTTCAAAATCCCTTAATACCACGGCTGCCTCTGATGAAAGATTCTTTCCCGTACGTCAAGCAAACGCGGCAGGCTGCCCCTTAGGGGCCCTGAGCAGAACCCTGGTTCTTATCCTGCCATCCTTGGGAATCAGCACCGAAAGCTCAGCCCAGGCTGATCCCATTAGGTGACATCTGGGGACCTCTTGTCATTGTCACCACTTGGGGAGAGGGTCGCTGCCGTGGCTGCTGTGGGCGTCTCGTGGGCAGAAGAGACCAGGGATGCTGCTAACCTTCCTATGCTGAGGCCTTGCTTCCCACTAAATAATGCAGGCCCACCTCAAAGGGCCACAGTGCTGCCGCAGACACGGAAGGAGAAAGAACCCGTCACAGCCAGGGACGCAAGGAGCCTTTTCCAGTGCGTCTTTCCCCAAAGGCTGCCCCACTGCCCTGAAGAGGAGGGGACGCTGGACAGCCCCACCCTAGTTGCTCCCGGCTCCGTCACTTCTTCTTGGCTGTGCCTCTTAGGCAAGTTACTCGACCTCTCTGTGCCTTGCTTTGCTCCCCTGAAATACAGGATGATCATGTTAGCACGCTCCACACAGGGCTTGCCGCGAGTTCTGGCTCCGATGTGCTGACAACCGTGCCCAGCCTGCGACAAGCACCACAGTGGCGCGTCTTTGCTAAGGGGCTCCGCAGGCCTCTAGAGGGCTAAGTTCGGGGCTCAAAAAAGCTCGGGGTGGGGGGGGGCGGGTTGGTGGTTTCAGAACCTGCACTGCCACAGCCAGGCGGAGAATGGTTGTCGCGTGTCATCACGTCCCTTCTCACCAGTCCAACCGCGCGAAGCAGCCAGACCGCCAGCGGGGCAGCGGCAGGGCCTGGAGACCCCAGGGTTTCGGTCCTCCTCTCTCAGAATCAGCCACAGCCCAGTTTGCGCCCTGGGGACACTGGGCACCCAGCGAGCGTGCACGGAACCCGCCGGGCACAGCGAGCCCTGCAGGGGGAGTTCTAGGGCACCACGCCGCGTCCCCTGACCGCGGGCTGCGCCACAGCCGCGCTCCCCTTTGGCCTCCTTGGCCCGCGGGGTCCCAGCCAGGGGGGCACCGCACGTTCAAACGCACACGCGGGACGCAAAGCGCGGCCGGAGGGCGCGGACGGGGCAGCAGGGAGCGCCCGGGCCGGGCACCCCGCTCACATCCGTCGCTGTGCGCCCAGCCGCACGTGCACACAGACACCCACTCTCGCCGCCGCAGGGTCCCCCGCTGGGCAGGGGTCAGAGAAGGGCCCCAAGGGACAGCTGAGGCCGCAGCGACGCCCAGCAGACACTCACCTGGCCGCGGTCCCTGATCCACCTGCCACCCAGGGGAGCAGCAGCGGGAGCGCGAGGCCCCAGGGTGGTGGCATGTTCCGCGGGGCGTCCTCCCCCTCCTCCTCCTCCGCACCCCCAGAAAGGCGCTGTGCGCGCCGCCCCTGTGTTCTCGGCTGCTCAGGGGCTCGGCTTCTCAGCTCTGCAGTCTCTGCGGGCAAGAGGCTGGGCGCCTAGGCGAGGTGCGCGGGCTCCTCCGCCTGGAGCAGCCCCGAGCGCGCGGGTGGGCGGGCCTCAGCCCTGCACATCTGCTTGGGACCCGCCTCCTGCAGGACCTGCGCCTTTTCTGCCTCTGCACCCAGAAACTGCGCTCGGACTCGAGGCACCATTTGTAGGCGCGTATTTCGGTCATGGAAGGCGTTTTGGTGGGCTCAGCTCCAGGGATGAAGGGTGCAGCTGGGAGATCAAAGCAGGACCGAGGGTGCAAGTCGAACGCGGCCCGGCGCGCTCTCTCGCTTTGGGTTAGGCTTTCCACCCCGCTAGGTTTTCGGCCACCGAGTGCAGATCGCATGGAGTGCTGGAGTTGCATGCCTGCCAGTCCTGCACGACCCTGTCACTCGTGAGGTGATCTCTTCCCTACATGGGCCGCAGGGGACACGGTAATGTAGTAGCCAGTGCAGGAACCAGTGGCACAAACAGGCATGTTTTGCGGGGTGATGGGAAAATACCATGAATGTCTAGTTTTTAAAAATTACAGTAAAGGGCGCATTGCTATTAGTTCCTGTTAGAATACCCTCCTTCACTTTGAAAACAGGTTTCGCAGGACCAGGAATTTAGCTCAGTGAGTGACACTGTGCCTGCCTTGCACGTGCAAGGCCCTGAGCTCAGTCCTGGGGTTAAGGGAGAGACACAGACAGAGAGAGACAGAAACAGAGAGACAGACAGAGGCCAACAGAGACAGAGAGACAGAGAGAGAAGAAAACAGATGTCCCATCATTCTTGTCACTGTCTTTTAGCTTTTTAAATTCAGTTTGGGGGTTTCCTCTCTACCGATGTGCCTCTTACCCTCAATTTCTTCACTTCCACTCACCCCAAAAAGAAGATGGTAAAAAGAAAGGTTCTCAGCCCCCGGGACAGTTAGAAAGGGACCAACACCAGAATGATCACTGAGTGTAACACATTGATTGACAGTCAAGAAGCCGAAAGCAGAGTGGGAAAGGAGGGTAGAGAAATGTGAAGAAGGAGGGAAAAGGAGAGGTGCAGAGGCCATGTCCCAACCACCCCTCCTGCTGAGAGGGGCTGGAGAGCAAGCCTGGAGCTTTAAGGAGTGCAGGCCCCACTCCAGGGAGGTTGCGTTTGAACTTGAAGGTGGCACAGATCCGGTGCCACCTCTTTCTTGTACACTGGGTCCCCACCTCAGAGCGGCAGCCTCACAGACAGCAGACACCCTCATCACCCTAGGCCCTGTCCAGGAAGAGATCTTCGTGTAGTGGATCTAGTGCAGCCCATCCATGGGAGCGCTGGTCGGTGGAATGACACTGTTGACATAGAAAAACCAGGCATCATCAGCTCAGAGATGAATTCACTTATGAATCAAGGTAGAACTAACCTACTGTGGGATCAGATTATACTGCCAGTATCTTTCTGTCAGGTGCCCTGGCTGAGCTTTGGAAGCCTTTCTGGTACCACCAGAACTTGGTCTTTGTGTTTCTGCAGGATCCCCCATTGTCAAGGCGGCGCTTGTCTACCCAATTCTCTACTTTGTACTCGAGTTGTGTCCTTCCAGGAACCAGGCTGTACTGTGCTGAGCTGAGCTGAGCTGAGTGCTCACGCTTTCTGAGCAGCTCTGGAGATTCGCTTTCCTTAGTGCGTTCAGTTGTGCTGTCATAGCTGCCTTGATGCCCTGAGTCAACTCCAAATGTTCACCATTCAGGGTTGTTTTGTCTTTGGGGAAGAGCTGAAAATTGCTAGTGCCAGATCTGGCGAGTTAGGCGGATGAAGACACCCCATCATGTTTTTCCGAGCCTCCCTTTTTCCTGGGTGGCACTGTGTAGTCCTTCTCACTGCATTTTTTTTTTTTTGAGACAGGGTCTTACATTGTAGTTCAGGCTGGCCCTGAGCTCACTATGTAGCCCAGGCAAGCCTCGAACTCAGCTATCCTCTTATCTCTGCCTTCCTAGTGCTGGGATGACAGGCGTGAGCCACCACACCCAGCACTGTGGTATGTGGTATTGATTGTTGATGGGCGTGAGTCTCCCCGCCCAGCATTGTCTGTGGTTACCGGGGATCGAACTCAGGACCTTGCGCTTGCGAGGCAGGCACCAGAACCACTCAGCTAAATCTCCTGCCCAGTTCTCACTGCACGTTTGTCACACCTTCTGAATACACTCTCACCTCCAGTTTGGAAGTGTCAAAAGACCGAAAGAGAGACCACACAGTTTGCTCAAGGTCATGGAGTAAAGCATAGGGCTCAGTGTGGAGGCTAGGGCTTTTCTTCACTGCTGTTAGATAATTCGTCTTCTTATTTGTCAGCACCTTCAGATGTTCAAAGAATCTCAAGAATAAGTAACAAGACAATCTCTTCAAAGCTCTTGTCAGAACTCTTTCATTCTTCATACCCCTTCTTGCTTTATTTACTGAAGTATTAAAACTGAGTGTCAAGAATATAACTGTAGACCTCCACATACCTCAAAGAAAAGAAAACATAAAATTTATCCTGGTGTGTTTCCAAAACAGTAGATATACAGGCAAGAATTTGAGTTGATGAGTTTCTTCTGGCCACACCACAATCCCTGGGAGGCAGAGAGGAGAAGTGGAGAAGAAGTCAGTATCAGGCATGTGTCGGGTTAGTGCAGGCGACTTTGACTTCGTGCCCTGGCCCTTTACCAGAATCAGCCTCCCCCAGGGGTCTCTCCCGAGTGGGAGGGCGTGGGCGTATTTACACCCCAGCTCTGCTACCTCATGGCCTGATCGTTTCCCCCAAGGAAACTGATCTCAGGACTTCTGCCTTCTGTGCTGAGGGAAGAGCGGGCTAGACGGCCAAGGCAAGTCCTGAGGCAAAGGGCTACAGACACTAACTGCTGACGGTCCCGCTGAAATAGGGCCTGAGAGGACGCAGCAGGGTGCACGCTGGCTGCGACCTAATGTCTGGAAATGAACATTATGAGTTTTGGCTCAGGCTACCTCCTCCTAAACATTCAGATACAAACCATTTTCATTTTTAAATAAACGTATTATTCCTAAAAGTCTTAATTAAGCGTGGCTAGCCCAAAGGATTCATCGTGCCTTCCTAGCACCCTGTGTTAGAAAATCAAAATAGCATCTCACCTTACAACTTAGCAATCTGTTTTTAGCTTCAATTTCAGCAGTTTGGTGCTGTTTCTGGTTTTGTTTTTCAGAACCAAAGTCTCCTTGCTAGGCTGTAGGAGATGGCGAACATTACTTTGGGGTAACTTGGGGGGGTCAAGCACTCCTTAGCCCAACCCTATTATTTCCTGGAGGGAGCTGTGGACCAAGGAGCTGGCAGGTGGCATGAGGGATAGACTAAGAACCTGGCAGTGGTGTGTGGCCAGGTGAGACATCAGATCCAAATTGGCACCCCGAGGGGCCGGGGATTTAGCTCAGTGGCACTGAGCCTACTATGCAAGTACCAGGTCCTGAGTTCGATCCCAGTACCTCCCACAAAGCCCCAAACAACAACAACAAAACAAGTTGGCACATAGAGGCATGCGTTTTTAATAACTGTGCTGCCACAGCTGGCTTTGAAGAGTACCTGCTCTTAGGGTGCTCTACTCTGTTCTACAAAGGAAAAGCAATCTTTGATCAGAATCTCATTAAATCCTCTGTGCCTTGTCTGAGGATATATATATATATATATATATATATATATATATATATATATATATTTTTTTTTTTTTTTTTTTTTTTTTTTTTTTTTTGAGACAGGGTCTCGCTTTGTAGTTCAGGCTGGCTCTGCGCTCACTATGTAGCCTAGGCAAGCTTCGAACTCAGCAATCCTCCTGCCTCTGCCTCCCGAGTGCTGGGATTACAGGCGTGAGCCACCACGCCCAGCACTGTTGTATGCGGTGTTGATTGTTGGTGGGCATGTCTCCACACCCAGCATTGTATGTGGTTACCAGGGATCGAAATCAGGACCTTGAGCTTGTGAGGCAGGCACCGAAACCACTGAGCTAACCCTCCGGCCCTGAGGTTATATTTTTAAAAATCTATTTCCACTTAACTCCCTGAATGAACAAGTGGGTGTGATATTTTGTGCTTTTTAATGCACACACGTTTGTTTCTGGCACTGGGGTTTGAACTCAGGACTTTGTGCTTGCCCAGGCATGTGTGGTGCTCTGAGCCACATCCCTGGGCCCACACAAAACTTTTAACATTGAAGATGTACCTGGCACCGAGACCCAAAGATTCTTAAAATGGCACCAAAAGAAAAAGCCAGGTATGATGGTGTCTAGATCAGTGCTTTCAAACTTTAATGCCAATCCCTGTGCTCTGGGGATCTTGCTAAAATTATTGTCTGTAGGTCTGGGGTGAGGTCCAAGAGTCTTGATTACTAAGAAGTCCTAGGGCTGAGGATTTCACTCAGTGGTTCCAGTGTCTGCCTGGCAAGTCCAAAGTCCCGAGTTCAACCTCCAGTATCACACACCACAGTGCCAGGCGTGGTGGCTTATGCCTGTAATCCCAGAACTCATTAGGCAGAGGCAGGAGGATTGCTGAGTTCAAGGCTTACGTGGGCTACATAGTGAGCTCAGGGACAGCCTGAACTACAAAGCAAGACCCTGTCTCAAAACAAAAAATGTCAAACAAGTCCCTCAGTGATGCTTATGCTGCTCATCTGAGAACACTTGGCTGATGGAAGCTTAGTGGTCACCTAGAACCATCCTTTGCAGGTCTACCTAATGACACTAATGATACCTAGGCCCTACCATCATAGGTTCTAATGTCTGGGCTGTAGGTTGGCTGTGAAAACCTAAGGCAAGTTTAAAAGTTAAAATGGCCCCTTGAGGGCCGGAGGGTTAGCTCAGTGGTTCCGGCGCCTGCCTCGCAAACACAAGGTCCTGAGTTCAATCCCTGGAAACCACATACAATGCTGGGCGTGGAGACTCACGCCCACCAGCAATCAACACCGCATACCACAATGCCGGGCGTGGTGGCTCACGCCTGTAATCCCAGCACTCGGGAGGCAGAG
Source organism: Thryonomys swinderianus (assembly GCA_004025085.1). Taxonomy (NCBI): domain Eukaryota; kingdom Metazoa; phylum Chordata; class Mammalia; order Rodentia; family Thryonomyidae; genus Thryonomys; species Thryonomys swinderianus. Next base: position 31,513 of record PVIC010018443.1, read on the forward strand.
GCAGGAGGATTGCTGAGTTCGCGGCGGCTTGCCTGGGCACCATAGTGAGCTCAGGGCCAGCCTGAACTACAAAGCGAAGA